>JASCQY010000232.1:14914297-14947690 GCA_030264315.1 Sardinella tawilis
ATGTATGACCATAGTTATTAGTTGTAGTACCATTAGTAATGTGGCGACCGGACTAATGATCATGTATGACCATAGTTTGATTAGTTGCAGTCAGCAAAAGTGTGCAGGCTGCTGGTGCCTGATGCCCCTCTCTGTCACACACACATGCCCTACAAACACACTTGCACTCACACACACACACACACACACACACACACACACACGTAAAGATGAGTCACACAGTGATTTATCGAGTCGCTCATTCCTCTGATCAGCTGTTCTCTGTATGTTATGATGGTGAATTGCATGTGCTTGGAACGTCAGCAGAACATCTCTCATAGGCTTCGAGAATGATGAGCCCCACTCCATAAAGTGGCCTACAGCATGGGGGGGTTTGACATCTATTACAGCTACTGGCGGACATTTTTGTTGCCAAGCATGACTCAATCATAATCATATTCCTTCCTCTTAAGAGTTGTCCATGATCTCAGAAGGGAATCAAAACCAGTAATTCCATGTGCACAGGTTGGCCAGAGGTATTGTGGGGGTTTAGTGTGTATGTGGGGAGGGGGTTAGGGTGATGTGAAACTCAGGATGACCTTGGCCACAGTCCTCAAGGGCAGACTGTCTGAAGGTGCACACCCAGAGAAACCAGAGACCATAGTGCCCCCACACCATCCACACCACCTTCCTCTGCATGCCAGGGTTTACCATGGGGGAGTATACCCGCCTGTGTCAGCCCAGTGGGCAAAGAAAGAGAGAGAGAGAGAGAGAGAGAGAGAGAGAGAGAGAGAGAGAGAGAAGCACAGGCTACAGCTGAGAAAATAGAATGTTCCTCCCAACTCTCCCTGTCATTCCGACTGGTTCGTGAGACATGCTGTAGATTTCTAATCTTCAAAGAGATTGTGTTTCAACCCCTCTTCACTCTCTGCCAGCTCTGAGGCCTGGTTCAGAAGCCTAGACAGAACACACACACACACACACACACACACACACACACACAGGGAGTACTGGAAAGTTTTATCCTGCCCACTCAGAGAACATGAGAATGTTACAATTATAAAACAAGAGTGACAGGATGGCTTGGGTTTCAGCAGAAGATGACAAGTTTTGGCCGTGTGCCTGAGAGTTTTTTACAGAGTGGCAACCTCTCACCAACCCCCCAACACCAGCCAAGCCCCCAACACAACCCAACCCCCCAACACCAGCCTCTCCTCCATCCACCTTCCTGAAATCCCAGATGGAAGCGCAAGGTCAAAGCAATCAAGCACGGCCAGCTAAAAGTGTATCTGTGAAAACATCAGTATTTTAATCTGAATTATAGGCACTCTTAATCGATCAAGATATCTTACAGGGGGATAGTCACGGTAGTTTACAATCTTGGGAACAACTAACACTGCGCCTCCTAATGACACTTCAGACAACCCTCCCATTTCCTCTACAGAGCTGCTTATTATCTCCTCCGCTCATACTGGGAGCTTATGGAGAATTCATGACAGCACTTCCAGTAGGTAAAGGTCCGGCATCACTTAACCCATATCCCTGTTGCCTGAGCTCACTGAGGGAGGATTTTGCTACCACATAGACCAAGTGTGTGAAGCGGCTGCAGACGTGAACTGGAGAGGGGCACAGACAACTGCAAGTGAAACAAGATTTCATTTGTTAGAGCAGCTTCTCTGTTCCTGTTCTCCGCATTCCCCTCCCTCAGGACAGCGCTGGAGCAACAGGTGGACAGGTTGATTTGACGGCCAACATTTCTTTCAATGTCAGGCTCAGAGAGCCGAACTAATCAGTCTCTCGTAATCAGTATCAGTATCTTGGTATATTTGTATATATTTTTAAATGGGTGGATGGCAAATCAAATATCTTCCCTGTACATATTGTCTCTGAGTTTTGACTTGACAGTTGACAAACTGGTGATTTAGTGTGTGTGTGTGTGCGTGCGTGCGTGCGTGCGTGCGTGCGTGCGTGCGTGCGTGCGTGCGTGCGTGCGTGCGTGCGTGCGTGTGCGTGTGCGCGTGCGTGTGTGTGTGTGTGTGAGAGAGAGAGAGAGCAGTGAGAGAGCACAAATGCAACCCCTCCTGTCCCACATGCATCATCGGCAGTTCAAGAGGTTCACATTTAGGGTTCGGCGCGTATGTGAACTGCAAGCACACTCGTCTCTGTGAAGCACCAGTGCCTACTGCTGAAGCTGTGCAGAATAATAACAAACACAGCACATTTCAGAGGAACACATGAATTTGAGGAAAATTCTTAACAGCTCAATTTTCTTCCCTCAGTTACAACCCTGTAGTCTCCTTCTTCTGTAAAGATGTAGCCTTCCTGACCATGACTTTGTTAATGTTAGCAATATTTCATCAAGCCCAACTGTTGGCTGGCAGGGTTAATGGCCACCCTCAATAAGGGGTAGGATGACAGTGCAACAGTATAGAATTGTTGGTGGGACAGAATTTATAAATACATGTGTTATGGCTAATAATAATAATAATAATAATAATAATAATAATAATGATAATAATAATAATAATAATAATAATAATAATAATAATAATAATAATAATAATAATAATTACTGTTATTATTATTATTGTTATTAATATTGTCAATAATAATAATAATAATAATAATAATAATAATAATAATAATAATAGTGGTATTATTATTATATATTTCATATTACACGTTTCTAATCACAAGTTTGACAATTATACACTAATGTATCGTGGCACACAGTAGCTTAGTGAGTTAGCCTAGCCTGTGTTATTGATATATTTGTACTCGAAGCAAAGATAACAAAGTCAAATCTCATGGCAGCTAACCATGTGCTGCTCCACTACACACGCACGTAAGCATCACCGCTGGAGAGCACGCACACCAGCTCACGTAGATCTGAGGCGTCTGTGCTGCTACGGCAACATGCCTCCCTTAGGGACAGGAAGTACTGGGCTAATTTTGGATGGATGTTCCCAACTACGCCAGCTGTTTGAGCCCCCCCCACTTCACACACACACACACACACACACACACACACACACACACACATGTAGCCACACACCCTGACCTTGACCTTGTCTCAGCATGACCCGTGAAAATGCCTCACAGTAAAGACAATCTCTTCATATTGGCCAGTCTAAACCACTTCAAAGTGCAGAGGAAGTACTTTGCCATGCTTGTAATGAACCTATGTAAAGTACAGTTCTGTTTTCCTACAGTGTTTTGTGTGAAGGAAAAGGACCACCCTCACAGATTTCAAACCTTTAATCGGCCACAGACATTTCGGGCTGTGCTGCCTTCTTCAGTGTGGGTCAGTGCGTTTAAAAAAATCTGTGAGTGCTGTCCTTTGCTTCCTTCACATATTACTACAGTACATGTAGGACATAATATAGCTAGCCAGGCTAGCGCCGCCTTATGCTACTGGCCAATTTCATTTGCCTCCACCATATAGTCAGGAAACTAGCGATTAGTTTCCGTTTGCTCTGTCTCCTACGGCGGACGGACTAATCAGCGAACAGAGATTTCAAACGATGCATTCCAGCGGGTAACATGCGTCACGGCCAAACAGTAGCGACTAAGGGTGTTTCAGAGCTAAATCCATTCACATCCTTTAGAAATTGTGTTAATTTACAGTTTCAGGATATTTTTGTAGGTGCTTTTTTTTCTGTAAATAGTTAGCAGCCTTCAAGTAACTTTGTTATGGGCCTGACATACAACATAAACTGACTTGTTACAACTATGCAATGTGTCACAATCACAAAACACCTTGTAGGCTACAACAAGCTAGCTAGCTTTTAACAGTGCAAATTATTGTTAAGTTTGCGAAACAAGTCAGCTGTTAGCAAGTTATCTTGCTACTTTTACACAACAGTAAGATATCATGAGCTCGCCTGTCTTTGTTGAAATAGTCCACTGGTGTTACACCTGGCTTTGGACAGAAGGCCCACTTCCTCCTTTGGCAACAGGTGTCAGTCTACATGAAACTTTCTGCACCATTTAAACAGGGACAGAGCACTGGTTATGTCATAGGCAGGAGGGACTTTGTCTGAACATTAGGCTAACTGCTCCACTGTAATTGGTGTTCACTGGATGGTATGATGAACATGGCGTGACAGCTGTATAAATCTTTCAGTGGAGGGGCTGACAGAATGGATCAGAAGTCTTTACTATGGAATCTGTTTCCCTTTGAGTATCACAATACAGAGGTGCTGTCTAGTGTTTGAAAGGGCAAACAGTTAGGTGACTGTTTTCAGGACACTTAGCAGTGTATACGTATACAGAGCAGACTATTTATTTAAGAGTCTGTAGATTATTCTCATATCCAAAGTAACAAGCAAGACCAACCGCCTGCTAAGATTTGAAATGAGACTTCTCAGCAGAAGGATCCTGGGTGTAATTCTTGTGGGCCCGATACAGGGCCAGAGTGGTAAGACAACAGCTTGATTCACAAAAACCATGCCATCACCCAGTTACTACGGAGCATGAACTCCACACAAAACAGCCTGGGGCAACAATCAAGGTCACATTCACAGTGCCATTACACAAAAAAAGGCCACACAACACCCTGACGAGAACTTGCCTCTGACACAGAGGTCCCTGTCTTACCTCCTCCATCCCCTCCCCCATTTGAATGGTCATTTTTTAGGGTTTTGTTCACGCCCCTCCTCTCCTCTTGTTTGGGGACATTTCTGAGAGTGTGGGCACAGCAGGCCTTGCATTGGAGCCTGCAGCAGATGAAAGACGTGACTGAATGGGCTCTTTTGGACGAGCAAAGGACTGAATGTTTCCCACAGCGACAAGGGCGGGCGTTTCACTAGCAACACTAGTGACGCAAACGTCGGAAACGGCAAACAAAAGGGGTTCAGCAGTATCTCTTCAAGAGGCCATTCTTCCCGACTTTAACACACAGATTTCTGCCCCACACAATCAATTCCAGTCACCTCACAATGTGGCCTCAAGTACTGACAAAAACATAGAACACTTGTGCACTTAAGCCATTTACTGCTAGCAACATGTACAGCAGGCTACTCTGGAGCAGGGAAAACACTGGATATCAGTGGCTGTAGACGCAGACGTTTTATTCTGGTTTGTCTTATTTATTGCATTTTCTGAGCGCTAAGGACTGTGTGGAAGGACGCTGGTCTATGGAAAGGGGGCGATCAGTGAAGGGTTTCTGTGTGAGTGGTGGGAAGCAAAGAGCCATAATGAGTCTTTGGTGTGGCTGCCGGGTGAGGCGGTGTTGTAACAGTGGGCCCCTCTGTCCAGCACATCCAACAAAGACCAGCGCACTTTATTTGGGAAGTGCAGGTGGACAGCAGATTGAATTTCACAGGACACCACCGCCACTGATTTAATTGGACGGCATAGGCACCATGCAGGACACATTAGATACACTTGTGCTCGCCAGCAAGATCCACCAGCTCAATTTGTTTCCTCTCTGGTCTGTGGAGCGGAATGTGTCCGTCATAACCAAGCCTTAATTTCTTAACACCATTCATCGGGGCACAACATAGAGAGGGAAACATGTTTTGTATTCAACACATTCAGGTGCCCAAGCAATCCAGCCCCACAGATTTATGGAGGCACACATGTGGTGTTCTGAACCTATAGCAGGAATGGGTTTGTGCAAGCCAAGCAGTAATGGGTGCACTCCTGCCTCCTGCATGATCATAAATCACCAAGCGTGCCAAAAATAAACTCACTGTACTCGAGGACTTGGGTTAGATCTGCTCAAACCACATGTTCTATACTTAATGATACAACACCACCAATGTGGTTTTGTTTTTTAAACATGCCATCTAATAATTTCAAGGTCACAACAAGGGTAATGGCCCAGTGAGCATGTGCAATATCTACGGTAGAAATGCCAATGATCCATTTTGTGTTATACAGACAGTATCAATACGTTTACCTAGTATTGTTAGCGATTTAGAAAACCTACCATACAGATTTTTGAGGGAAACCTTGAAAAGATTTCTGGAACATAAGGGGGAATTAACCGCCTCCCTTCTGCTGACTGCACAGATGAGTTGACAGCAGCAGTTGCTGTGATCCGTGCCAGACGACAGATGAGCAATACACTAACATGTGACTTTGCTATGAAGCTATGATAAGGTTGGACAGATCATTAGGCTCTGTTCCAGTGGCATCACAACTGGATTGTGGAACTCCCAAATAGGGATGTCGCAAGACTAGTCCATACCAATACCAGGTACACATTTCTAGAGTTTCAGATTCCAACATGAAAAAGAGCATAAATAAAAAAGAAAATAATAATAATAATAATAAATCAGAAAATGAATAGATAAATGATTTGATGTAGGCCTACTTCTGACAGGCTACACCTATGTATTAAAGAGTGCCATTTAGTTGAAGGGTGCATGAACTCTTGATGTAGTAATCACCTTTTCACCATTGCCTATTGCAGTTTCTATTGCTGTAGAATATGTTCTTCAAACATGGAAATAATGAGATTTCAGAACTTTCTAGACTATAGCGCATGCTTAACAAAACATCCAGAAGGACCACATAATGCAGGTGAGGCAAAGGCATTCTTAGTAGCAGTACACACAGTATTTTGAGACTTTCAAAAAAATATTTTGGGGTTGTATCTTAGAATTTAGCTCTGGACGGTATCAATATAGAGCACAGATTCTAGAGTGTTCCGCTATAGAATCTCTGATGTAAATTCTCATGACGTCCCTACAACGACTAGAGCTGCGGCCAAGCAGAAAGCTAAATTTTTTGTTTGTGACATACCATAAATGACAACGTTGATTGACATAATAATTGACTGCAAGCATGAAATGTGTGCTGTTTAAAGTTCAAACACTGCTGTGGGGTAGGCTACATAATGTGGGGCTTGGAATGCAGTGTGGCTGCATAGACACTATATTTGTGGGGATTTGAGCACAAAGGCCCCAGGCATCCCAAAGAGCCAGGAGGAGAATGCTAAGCCCCTGTGGCTTCACCCAGGTCAGGCCGCAGGTTGGGATCAGGTGCCATTTTACCATGTGCTGGACCTTAACATTTGGCCTCCAGCTTTAGGTGTCGAGGACAGCACTGGCACCTGCTCAGAACAGATCTCTCTCATCTCTCTCTCTCTCTCTGCCTCGTAGCCTTTAATATGGGGTGTTCTCATAGAAGTAAATATGAAAAATTCACATTAGAGGTTATGGTCCATTATTGCAGTCGTTGCTTTCTCAACAACTACTGTATGTGTCAGCAGAGGATAGTTAGTGCTGATTTAATCTCCTTCTCAAAATGTTTTAGAATGAAGTTTTGTAATAATATTCCTGGTACTAATGCTGAAACAAAAGATTTCATCCAAATGAGGAAAAAGGCACAAAATAAAGTGTTCCTTTTTGTGCTGCACATAATTGTCATGTTGATTACTGTATGTGAAAATGTATGTTATATCTATATAATGTATATTTTCTGAGCAAACTGTGTGTAAACACATAATCAACACATCTTGCACATTCAGATAACTTTAGTGAAGAAAAAACCTGTTTGGGTGAGCAGGTGAACTAGGCCTGGGGTTCAAATATCTGGAACTGCTTCGGCACTGGAGGTGGTGCCTGTGCCACACCCCTCCTGGTGAGTGCAGTTCAGCTCTGACATATGCACAGCATGTTCCTTGGGGTGTCAAGTTTTATCTCCCCAGACTGTGTGTGGTGGAGGAGAGGAGAGGAGGGCAGGGGGTGTGGGTGTGGGTTCGGGGACGGGGAGAGCAGGGGGTATGATCATGAGAGTGTTTCCAGCATGAGTCTGGTCAGATGGTTAAAAATAGACCTCCATCACATGAAATCAATAATGCCACTTAGAAGTGACAGAGTGTGGGGTTGGCGGCGTAGCCCTTCCTTGGATTAGCACATAGCCTGGTGCCTGGCAACTTGGCGATACAGTTTCACTCAGCTGTGGCTGACAAAAGAAAGAAAATGGCAACTCCAGGGGACTACCAAGTTATTGACTAAAACGGCTTCGAGCCAAAACACATTTGTATTCCTATACTGAGTTGGGGTCAAGGTTTGGTTGTAAGTCAGTGGCCATAAATTTCACAATTGAGATGTGTGCAGGACAGTGGACCAGAATATCCCTTTGTAATGCAGAGGTCATGGGCTAGTCTCACTGTTCCTGCTGGGCAGCCATGGCTGGCAAGGGAACATTTTGCTCTGCGCTCATCTCTGTGTTTCATGGACAGCAGTGGCGAGGGCGAGGGAGGGGGAGAGAGCGGAGCAGATTAGACGAAGCAGGGCGGCATTACTATTAGTCACGTGGATACTGAAGGGCCCGAGAGGCTCCGCAGCGGAGCACATTTCTGGAGAGGCACGCATACCTGATCAAACATCCACATCAGATGGGTGCTCCTATCACTTGCTTTCTTAGAACTGGCCATCACAAATCTTCTCCGGGGGTCTCAGACAGGGACAGATATATTAGATATCAGATGTGCGTGTCGCATGGTTATCTAAGGACGACAAGCCCATCCCAGCCTTGGCTCAGGGGAGCACTCTCTCTGGCAGTGCCTGGCAGGGGCCACATGCTGGGGGAGACTGATAGGCGACTCAATCGGAGCCAAGGGGGAAGAAAATGGTAATCTTCTGGAGAATGACATTCCCTCGCTGCAATGCATTTCATGGATGCAAACTGGCCTGTTACATCACAATGTCTCAAGGATCTGTGCTTGCTTTACAGACAGCCTGCTCACCCAGTCTACACTGGCCTGGAATGCACCCATTGCTGCTGTGCTTCATTGTTTCTCTTCCTACGGCTTCATTTGTTGAAAAACAATCTTCATGAGATGGACCTGTTACACAAGCACGCATAGGCTAGGTAAATGATGAACTGATGTAGGCCCACTCCCTGAAAGAGAATAAAATGTAATACTGAAGCATAGCAATATTATTCATTTATTCCTGTCGTTGATAAGAAAACTGAAATAATATTTATGATGTGCAAATGTGAATGCACGTTTAGCCTACCTCATATGCTTTTAAAGACAAACCTTCTGTAGTTGAAGTTTGGTTCTTGAAAAGGCAGTATCCCTATAGTCAGCTGAAAGAGAAACCATCCACTGTTCAGTTTAAGGGTTTGATTGTAGGCCAACATCATGATCATGGTTTAAAAATAGTGCAAGGGGGTCCTCTTCACTCAAACTGCCCTAAATTGTCACATCGCACATGGTATCTCTAGCGCCATCTTCTGGGTTGCGGTGAACATGCCACAAAGTAATCACTCAGCTTTCTTCATATGTCTTATCGATCATGTGAATTTTCAACTAAACGCTTGAGAAATGCCTGTATAAAACCACGGGTGTCTGGAAGAAAATGAAGCACTAGGTCAAAAGGTCAAAACATCAATCTGTACTAGTGATTGTGCTGCCATCTAGCGATAGACAAACAGACTTCCTAAGAGAACAGGGGATGGGCATTTCCGTGTGCCAGAGCTGTGACGCAGCAGCCGTCGCAACCAATCGTTGCGAGTTGGCGGGCGGATTTGAAATACAACCAGAGAAGTTGTAGGTGGCGGAAGTGGACGCTACAATGTAAACTAGCTCACGGTCACTGTACTGCTTGGGGAAATACTGTTGTGTTTTGGGGTAAAAGAAAAGACATTCCACGCTTCGGGGTTTTGCTTCGCGACCATCTCAGCACGGTAAGTAGTCCAGAAACGTGATTGTTTTTGTGCCTTGAGATAAATCGTTTTTTTCCAGCACAGCTGGGATTCTATGGTTTCGAGAAGGTTATCCAACAAACTGCCTTTCAATCACAGAGAGACAGTTAATCACTTGCCTTGATAATACTATTAGAAATGGCTCACTATGCCATTGTCGGAAAGTTACATTGTTTGACAAGTTTGTGAAATTGCTTACCATGAATCTAAACCCTCATAATTCCATCGCCTCTCAGCTGTAAAGTTATTTGTGAACATGTTAACGTTAACTAATGGTATTAAGGCTGAGCGAGTCAAAGTGCCGACTAACAGTGGTGCATGTTAATGCAGTGGCGGTTTGTTGGTGTCTCAGCTCTGCGCCATGGAGGCCGCACCAAACCTGCTCAACTTGATGGAGCACATGCGCGCCTACGCGGATCTGCTGCTCGGCGAGGGGGTCGAGCCGCGTGAGTATTTAACATAGCAGGGGGTGCTGCTGGCCGAAACTTAACAGCTATCTGCCAACCCCTCCCTCCTTATTCCTTCATTTTAAACTACAGTATATCTAACTATTTAACTATCTATATATCTAACTAACCAACCAACCAACCATGCATGTTCTTGCGGTAGAATTAACAAGCATTATTATTTTACGATAACAGCATCTTAAAGACGATAATAGCATCTTAAAGCAAGTAACTGTCACACTATTTCTTGACAAAGTAGTGGAACTTAGTAAAGATGCTGAAATTGCTTATAGACCTGTATTGGTTTCACATCTAGTGTATTGGTGTGTCCTTAAACTCTCATATGAGATGAGCTGTAAAGAATTAGGGAACACATTGGCATGCTTTTCTGCTGGAGGAGAAGCCTTTCATAGTTGGTGTAAGAGAAGCTTTTTTGTCCTATGCAGAGTTCCTGCAGATGGCCAAGTGCTTTGAGCGCTGCCGCAGCCAATGGTTGCGCTCAGAGGAGGAGCTCGGGGGCTGCCGAGAGATGCTGACCAAAGCCGAAACTGAGCGGGGGTCACTAGAGGTCAAGCTGAAGCATGCTCGCAACCAGGTGGACGTGGAGGTCCGACGCCGACAGAAAGCCGAGGCAGAGTGTGAGAAACTGGTCAGTGTGACTTTGTGTGTGTGAGTGTGTGCATGAATCTAATCTATATGGATTGCTGATGAGTAGGTGAACACTATGCCAATGGCTTGTGTCTGGTGTATTGCAGGATCGTCAGATCCAGTTGATTCGGGACCTTTTAGTCTGTGAAGGATCTACTAGCCTGCAGCTTAATGACGAACAGCGCTCAGCTTTGGCTTTCCTGAACGCTCGAGCTCGCACACCCAACCTCAACAACAGCCGCAGGTGATGTATGCCCACATCTTTGAACTAAATTCCATCCATCACCCAGCCCTACATACTAATTCTCTCTCTCACACACACACACACACACACACACACACACACACTCTCTCTCCCTGTCTTTAAATTACACCAATATTATTTATACTGATTAAATTATATAAAAAGGATCCCTGGCTTGTAAGAAACGTTGGTCCTATAAGACTGACATTGGGATCAGAGATTTCTAACAGGATTTAACACTCAGAATGCCGTCTTTTTTATTTTATGAAATAAGTCCCTTCATTTGCAGAGCTTGTAAGGTGCCATTGTTCATGGCTTCTGGGTAAAATGTGGCATTAAATGTTAATATGGTATGGATAATATACCAATATCTTGATTGCTGCCCCTTGATTTGATCTTGATTAGATTCCACCAGGTGATATTATGTTTGTACAACAATGGCAGCTCTCCAGAGTGCCCATCTGAGTCTAAAATGCTTCATTTCAAACTTTACAGGTTGACCACCATTGATGAGTCAACTTCCATGCTGTCAGATATCAGCTATGATAAAACTGATGACTCTCTGGTATGTTATCTTATTTCTTTTTCAGAGCTATCCTTGCTATTCTCTCTCTCTCTCTCTCTCCAACACACACACAAAGTTTGATGATCATGATGTAGTGAGTGACTTGCTTTGCTGTGTCAGTCCAGTTGTTCTGAGTGGATTTAACTTTGCCTCCTCTCCCAGGACTGGGACTCCACAGGGATCCACACCGTGAGGCTGAGGAAGAGACAGAAAAGAGTGAGTGGCTACTTTTTGTCTCCTGCATTTCTAGAACAAATGTGGGTTGTGGGTTTGAATCCCAGCAGCTACTGCTGTGTTATTGAGCAATGCACCTAGGGTTAGTTACCCTGAGTGACACTAGGGGATCCAGGCCCTGAACTTACTGATGTGTGAATACTTTGTGTCTGCAGCGCTCCTCACGCCTGCACGTGGACGGCCCTCAGGACGGACCGAAGAGATCCCGCTCAAATGGCCGCAAGTCTGAAAAGGTGAGAAAAGGTTTCTGAACCCAGAAACCAGTCTTGCTGGTGTGTGTGTGTGTGTTTTTTAAATTTAAATTATAATTTTTTCAACCAAAACTATTTCTAGTTTGCCGTCAGTGTTGCAGTATACGTTTTAGCCTAACCTTCACAATTGCATCTATTAATTTAGCTCCAGAGCGACTCTCATTTCTAGCTCAAATCTTTGCTATTGATCGACTGGTGCAGCTTGGAGTGTGTTAAAGCTGATCAGTGCTGTCCTCTTGTCTTGCGTCACCAGGCAAATGAGTCCATCGTGGCCAAAACCACGCTGACGGTGCCTGCCGACGGCGGCCCGATTCAGGCCGTATCCACTATTCAGGCCGTCCCCTACAGACTCCACGGCAACAGGAACGGTAAGCAGGTCACGGCCCAGCCAATAGAAAGAGGGGGGGCGGGGCATGCCAGCTTATTAGGCGTGCCATCGCTCATGCCAGGATGGAGCAGTGCACAGTGGCAGTAGTAGTTTAATGCACCAGCTAAAGGTGATCTTGTATGCCCACTAATATGACCTGAAATCTCATTCTTGCTTCTTCTACTTCTTCTTCCTGTTCCTAGCTGTTCACTGGGAAACGGACACGGACTCACTGTCATGCGTGAGTGACGCTCCCAGTGTGGTGTGCACCCCCACTACTGCCAAAGCCAGCAAGCCGCTGAAAGCCCACGCCTTCGTCTCCAAAACGGTAAACCTAGAACCGGATGTGATAATGGCGTGCTATGAGGTTCTATTACCAATAGCACCGTAGATTTGCGGCAGCTGCAGATTTGTATTTCTGACCACTTCTCAAGTCAGTGCCATGCTGGTGTAAGGAAGTAACGTTTTCTCCTCCTCTTCATTGCGTGTCTTTCTCTGCTAATGTGTCCCGTTGCCGTGGGGACGAGGAGAAAAAGAACTCATGCCCCTTGTGCATGTGTCTCCTAGGTGATCAAGCCCGAGACCTGCATGCCATGTGGCAAGAGGATCAAGTTCGGCAAGCTGTCTCTGAAGTGCCAGGCGTGCCGTGTGGTGGCACACGTTGAGTGCCGTGAGAAGTGCCCTCTGCCCTGCCAACCCAACAGCTCCGCCACCCCAACCAAGACCACTGAGGTACCTAATGTGAGGGTTGAGGTTGCTCAGACCACTGACAGAACAGGGCTGCCAAATGCAAGAGGCAACTGAGTAACAGCTGCATTCAAAACGGCAGCTTACCAAAGCTGCCAAAGAGTTTGGGAGGAGTTTAATGCTTCCAGTTTGGGCGTGATTTGTCTCCAGACCCGCCCTCAGTCTAGACTTTGAGCAGCAGAACACAAGTGGGAGTGGGGTTAGTAGCGGATATCGCCATGCGGATATGACTGTCGTTCGGCTGCAGGAACTGACAGATGAGCTTGTTGCAAGTTCAACCGTGCTGTGACTACCATTCAGAAAACTATTTTATCTATATTAACTATTTTCTACCTGAACTACTGCACAGACTGAATACTTGTGTGCCTGTGTGATGTGAAATCTCCCCCCTTTCTGTCTGTTCACAGGGCCGTCTGAGTGACTTTGTGCCTCCCCATGGACCTATGATCCCACAGCTGGTCATCCAGTGCATTCATGAGATCGAGCAGAGAGGAATGCATGAGGTGAATCAGTTAGACAACCTCACACATTCTCTCAGCTTTTCAGAACAGAGAACTTGCTCACTATGAAAATCAAAAGCACTATGGAACTTTAAACTACCATTTTCCATGTCTGCAGAACTATTAGCCGTATGGCAAATAGAACGTCTTGGGAATTGGGAACAGAAAGTCCCAAGTGTTCAAAGTAAATGAATGTGATGTTGATATAATTGCAGAAATCACGGTAACACCCCTGCCTTACAAACCTGCAGTATGTCTGTTAGACATTCCAGACAGGAGTTCAGACGATGTCTGGAATGTTTGTATGGGAAGGGGCAAGCCCCCTTGTAAACACAGGAGTGTAAGTAAACCAAGGTTACAGGTGTAACCACGGTTATTTGAATTTCCGATGACCACCAGCACCACCTCTGGCGGTCAGAGGAAATGAAACAGAACTCCAATCATGTTGCCTATTCCATCTTTGACCAGAGGGGGGCAGGCTGTCTGCAGCAAACCACTAAAAGCAACCTCCATCATTTCCAGCCAGTTGGCAGATTGCATGTTGATCTCTCTTGTTTATTGGTTATGGTGCAGTCTGTGATCTACTCAGATGCAGGTGTGCTGTTGTGTTCTTACGTTACTATTCTGTTCATCATATTTAATTTTTTCCCCAACTGTCCATGTCCTCATCCCCCTAGACTGGCCTCTACCGAATTTCGGGCTCTGACCGCGTGGTGAAGGACCTGAAGGAGCGGTTTGCACGCGGGGGCAACAGCGCCCTCCCTCTGGGCCGGGTGGAGGATATTCACGCAGTCACCGGCCTGCTTAAGGACTTCCTGCGGAAGCTGAAGGAGCCACTGCTCACCTGCAGGCTTAATCGTGCCTTCATGGAGGCTGCAGGTGAGGGAACTACAGAATGTCATGGTTACGTTCGTTTAGTTCGCTACTTTCTGACTGAGAGTTTAAAGTCTGATCCTGGAGTGAAAGAACATTGTTGGATATCTTGGTAACACTTTACATTCCAGATTAGTAACAAGAGGGTAGTTTTGTCGTAATAAGTTGGTAAAACTCATAACAACTCATGTTACTGAATAATAAATGAATAATTAGTGAATAATTACTGACATGATTTTTGGTATTTCTAAACAATAACCCACTTTTGCCATGATAATAAGTCAATAACAACATGGTATTGACAATGAATTACTTTGTTATGGTGAGAGTTGATGATAAGACTTATGATGAAGTAATGAAATTGTAAGATCTGGCATTCATTTCCAGAAATTGCCCAGTAATTCCCAATGCCCTTTCATAGAAATCACACAGAATCGGCTATAAAATGCATTTTGACTGTTTCAATTTGATCATTTTTGACTGTTTAAATCTCTACTGAAACGGTTTACAGTCTAAAATGCGCAGAGGCGGTTTTCAGTTATTCATGTTTTCTGGTGGATTCACTTTACATGCACTCTAGTTTGTTGTTATTGAAAGAATGAACGTGTATCTCATCTGCATTGTGTAGAAATTGGTGATGAAGATAACAGCATAGCAGCCATGTACCAGACCATCACTGATCTACCCCAGCCTAACCGAGACACACTAGCTTTCCTGATACTGCATTTGCAGAAGTAAGTCAACCGTTTTAGACCTGTAAACGTAGAGACTTTGTTTCTGAAAAAACTTTCCTTCCTTTGAGCTCAGTTTGAGGATCTAAAAGTGCCAAGTCTGCGTGTGTGTGTGTGTGTGCTTGCCTGTCTGTCTGCCTGCCTGTCTGTGTTTATTGACCTGTCAAATCTGCCCATGATTCAACGACGGGTGCCTCTGTATAGTGATTTTGTAACAAAAACGGTGTGGATTTGACCAATAGTTGACCTGCATGCCTGTGTCTGTGTCCCAGGGTGGCCCTGAGTCCAGACACCAAGATGGACGTCACCAACCTGGCCAGAGTTTTTGGCCCTACCATTGTGGGACATGCTGTTCCCGACCCAGATCACATGACCCTGCTGATGGACACTCAGCGTCAGCCCAAGGTGGGTGTCTACTGTTCATTATTCAGGCAGCCGAATAACAAAACTGGTTTCAGTGTTGAGTCACGGACTCATTGCTCGACCCCACATCCTCATTAATGTGGCTCTGATTCCCAGGCTTTGGGTTCATTCTTCCAGGTCCATGCATGCCTGGACATAAAACAAAAGCAACTTCTGTATTAATATTAGTATCTTTGGTGAAAGGGATATGCCTTTATTTCGGGAAATTGCTTATCTGTAGTCAACCCCTAGTTGAACATGAAAATACATATAATTTTTTTCTCTATGTGTCTGCAATGCCTTGTTTGATAGTGTAAGCTTATTTAACATACCAATGGAAGTCTATGGTACCAAACAAAACATCATCAAATTTATTTACAAGGCACTTTAAAAATTACCTAAAATTCACCAAAGTGCAAACTGATATTTAATTCTGTCAAGTGGACACTTTTAGCTTGATGCTAATGTACTTCCAGCGATTGTGCTAAGCTATGCTAATGATGTCAATCTAAGTACTGACCACACAGAGAAGAAAATTCTATGCGTTTTCTTGAATAATACTTGGGCATAATGCAAATACGTAAATATCAAAAAAAGGTGCTGTGTTCCTTTTAAGAGCATGTTTAAGCTGCAGCCACATTAAGGCAGGGATGCACAGTCCCAAAGAAGGATAATGACACAGTAATAGCTGTAAGGTATTTTATTAGGTTTACACTGAATGTGCTGCTATTGGTGCCTCTTGATTTCCAGGCTTCTGCTTACTACTATGATTAATAATTGAGGCCCATTAAAGGTGAAGTTTGGTGTGAATCAATCCATAGCCCTGTTGTTACAGGCAAATGAATGCTGTCTATAGCAAAAAGAACCAGAACATTTGATGCAACATAGACCGAGTAGCAAACCATTAACTATTGTTAAGTGAATGGGGCATAATGAAATGAAACTGAAAGTAAGTCACTATGCCCCATTGCCGATTCAGTATTCGACTTATGTTGCATCAAATTTTTTCATTCTTTTGCCTAAAGACAGCATTCAGTGACCTTGAACCACAGGGCTTTGGATTGATTCACACCAACCTTCTCCTTACAGTCTGCGTGCTGGATGTTTATCGGTTTTAGGATGCTGTTACAAGAATTACAAGACAGAATCTTTTTTTTTTTTCTTCTATATTGTCACCAATGCTGTTCTGTTTGTCTTGTTAATATTTAGTGATGGTTTTTATTATTTTGGAATAGTTGGAACTGTTTTCATGTCAGACTTTCCCCATGGACGTTTCTCCTTCTTCATATCTGCCTGTCTAAAGGTGGTGGAGCGACTGCTCAGTCTTCCTGTGGAGTACTGGCGCCAGTTTGTGGTGGAACAGGACCACGTGCTCCTAGGCAGCAGCAACGGCTTCCACACTCCAGAACAGAAGGGTACCGTACACATTGTCTTTGCAGGAACTACGATGTGAATGTTAGGTTCACAAACACTTCAGAAATCATCTTTTTATGAAGTATTCTGCCTTCGGTATTGTCATAAACTAAATTAACTTCCACAAAAATGAAATCTAGAAAAAATGGAATCTAAAATATGTTTTAACAATGACACGTGAGCGAGTGCTTGAATGCCCTTATGTAGTTACACTCCAAGTGGAATTTTATGGTGGGTTATTTGGAGAACCTTTCCGATCTGTCCCGAGAGACGAGAGTTTTTGGGTTCCATTTAAAGTGATTCGTCTGCTGTGTTCCTGTGTCTGTGCAGTGAGTATTCTGGGTCCTGTGACGACGCCGGAGCATCAGATGACCAAGACCCCGTCCTCCAGCTCGCTCTCTCAGCGTGTCAAGTCCACCCTCAGCACTCCCATGTAAGCCCCCCCGTTTGTCCAACACCCCCAGCCATGGCCCCTGCTCTGGGGTGCTGCCATAGCAGCGTTTTGCAGCAATGCTAATGCTACTTTCACTTCCAGCTAGTCTTGCTGTGACCTTATCGTGTAAAGCTCAAATATACTACATGCTACAGTTTGGAGATGGATGCTAAATGTTTTAATGTAGAGGATTTTTTTGTTTACATTGCTTTGGCTAATAGTGTCTGCCAAGAAACAAACGTTGTTGTTGTCGTTGATCTCCGATCAAAGATGCCTCCATGCCAGGCACCAGTGAGAGTGATGGTGTTGGCTTTCTGTGTTGCAGTTTCGGGAGCAGGAGCAAAGCATCTGTTGGCTTCAGCCGGCCGGGCAACTTCTTCTCCTCTCCCATGCTCAAGTGAGGGACTCCCAGGGAGCAACGCTGGAGGCACCACTGTAGAACCTGCCAGCACTTTATCCTGCTATGCAACACTCCAGTTTTATATCCATATTTAGATACGATATTTTAAACACCTTTTGATAACATTATTACAACATGCTTACCGTATTTATGACTAATGTTTTATATTGAATCTTACTTCAATTAAGAGGATTTGGACACTAACAAAGGAGTTTCAGAAGTCTGGTTTATGTGTTCAGGCATCTGCTTGTATTGACAAAAAAATGTGTGTTAAAAATGTGGTGATTTTATAAGCTGCAACCTTTTATCTGTTGTCTTGTGCAATGTTGGCGAGCTTTTACTACTAATCTAAACTTACTCTGCAGTTTTTGAAATTGAAAGAGAGCTTTACAAACACTTTTTTGTTTGTTTTTGGACATGCAGCTGTGGAGTAAACACATCTATTTAGTGTTACTACTTGGTGAAGCTTTAAGATCCATCTCACAAGTGATGCTCTGTAGTCAAAACCAAAAAGTGAGTTTAATGTGAAGCGATTACATCACGGAGGTCCGTTCAGGGCGTGAAGACCTCTGCCATGTGTACTGTTACTATGGTGATAATCCTTTTCAGAATCTGCTAATGAAACCAAAGGAACTGAGCATCTGAGACTGTTGTGTGCTGCTGTGATTTTCATCACAGAATCGCAAAGAAAAAAATATTTCATGTGTTTCTACTTTTTAGTGTGTGTGAGGTGAAACATTTGGGATGTGCAATGTTTTTTTCCCTTTGTCTGTAAAGTGGATTGGGATTATTGTTTGTTTGTGTTTTTCTCCTTTTATCATGTTGAAAATATCAGTAATTGTTGCTTACATTATATGACAACTACAGTATATTCTTTATAATCATGCCACTGGTGAAGGACTTTGTTGAGATTTCAGGAACTGATTATTAGTTTAGCATTGGAATTCTGTTCTGATGACTCCACCCAAAGCTCTTGAATCCTTCTCAGCAAAGTTTGCCCAGTTTTGTATCGATCATTTATCGATTCTGATATCAACTTTGAAATATAAACGTATGGCCATAATCTTTTGTGTCTGTGTGTGTGTCTGTGTGTCTGTGTGGAGATCTGGACATGGGTCCACGAATTCAGCATTTTTAGATTTTACATAGGCCTATTTATTTTATTAATTCTAAATTAGTATATGCTGGGACTGATTGATTCATGTAGTATGACTGCCGCTATAGGTTTTGTCAAAGTTAATTTCCCTCTACACTTTATTTCTGACATTAATTTCTGTGACCCTAAAACATTTACGTACTGGTACTGGCCATTGCTGCACTGGACAGGGTACCGCAAACGCATTACAACTTTTGCACCCAAATTGATTAAAACTTGTAGACATGCTGCCTTTAGTTTGAGTTCATCTCCTAGAAGCCACACTGATATGAGAAGATGTAGGGTATAAAGGCAGAAACAATGCCCAAATCCCGCACTTAATCTGGGTTGCTCATTAACAAGGCCAAACAACAGGCTACTATACATTCTAAAAGCAATATTATATTGTTTTTCAACCACAGATGTTCCTTTCCCTGTACTGTAACTGTAGGGCCTACCTACAGTAACTCTAGGGTCTAGGCTACCTACTGTAACTTCATTCACAATTGGTACCACAAAGTGTTGCAGCCATGAGGTGAGTATTACAACGCCCAGCATTACTTCCTGCAGAAACAAAAAGTGAGATTATGTGCAGGATCTAAATCTTTTCAGATCCAACTTTTTAGGCCTACAGAATGCAGTGGTTTCCATACCAACCAATCAGTCTGGTCCTTGGATGAATGAAATCTTTGTCTAGGTAGGCTAGACATTTTATGTGAATTTATTGGACAATAAAGTGTTATATCTTATCTCGTGTATAGGGTCACTAGGCTACAGCATAATCCCCTCCGCCCTTCTGGCATCTGGTAAATAAAATTCTTTGTATCCTAGTTGTATCTTGTCCTAAGTCCACTTGGGGGTTTTGAGTTTCCAGTCAGAACTGCAGTCGCATAGGATGGAGAGACTTTTTTTTTCTTTTAGCGCACAACACCGTGCAGCAGTCATGTTTTGCATCGATTTATGGCACAAGCCCTCAGGTTTCGATTTCCGCTGCTTCAAACTAGTCAGTGGCCAGACTGGAGAAATACATTTTCTCTGGGTAGGCTACACATTTCGACAGCGACAAATGCATTGCGTTCATAAAAGACTGATCAGAATACTGATGTCATAATGTCCATTATTGCGTCTGTCTCGTAACTATGCGACTACAATAATAACTTCTTTTGACTAATGTAGAGAATTCATAATAATCCTCCCTGACACACAGGTAAGCTTTGTTCGTCTTCCCTCGATAGTGGTGTTTAAATGTAAGTTTAACCAGGAATATCAGAAATAGTGAGCAGTCAAATAATTTCAAGGCCTAATATGGATATTTTTTGTTGCTGTTTTAGCCCTGTGTTCCTCTGACATGCAAATATAGCCAACATCTGTAGCCTACGTCAGATTCAATGACGCTGTCATAGCCTTGGCCTAATTAGTTAATTAATTGACCTAATCAGGCTATTTCTATGGGCGTCACTTTCAAAGGCCAAGTGTACTCCTAATTTTTGGTCGCTGTTAGGCTACATTAACATAGGCTTTGTGTCTTTGTGTTGTGTTTAGTCAAATTCTCAGTGACCCCGCATATGCCTACCACATTGCAAATTTAATATTAGGCTATAGACACTTTTGGTATTATTTTTCACACTCCAAACTTTTCAATTTGAATTCAAATGAATAGTCTAGCCAACGGGAATACAAAACAAGCAAATTAAATAGATTCTAGTCTCCTATTCCTGAGATAGCCTGTCAGCTTTGTAGCTCAATTCCAGTTCAACTGAAAATCTAAGTTTGAGACTTTTTTTGTGGCAGAGCTTTACAAATTGCCAAGATGTCAATGGCTGATGCAGATGCAATACCACCAATCCATACAATGAGGACCAGATCCATGGACCAGACCGGGGACAACAACTCAGATGAATCCGACAGGGTGAAATCCTCCATGGATGTGGGCTACTATCTGCAGCGTGCAGTGACCTCCGATTTGGCTCCCTCTATCATGCACTCCCACCGTGTGCGTCTGGAGACACTGCGCCGCTGCTCCTACTACCTGGAGGTGATTCGGCTGGACCTGCCTCTGGGTGAGCACAGCTATCTGTCCAACTCCACCATCCTGCACCTGATCGATCCGTGGAAGCTGCAGCGCATGAAGAAGCTGGCCAACAGCCAGGTGAAGATCCAGCTGTGCCTGCTGGAGGAGCTCTACGAGCAGCTGGTGAAGGGCAGAATGAGGCTGGAGAGCCTGCTGGCGTGCTGCGACCTGCCCATGCTCATGGTGGAGGGCGATTCCATCCGTGAGCGAGTGACTGAAGTGCTGCGCACCAAGGCGGACTTCGACGCTGTGCTGCTGCCAGGGCGACTGCACTCGAAACACCAGCTCATCTCCGACATGGGCAGCTCCAAGGTGCCTCAGGTGCGTCTGGCCATGTTGCTCAAGATGCCTGTGCACTTTAACAAAGAACGCTCGTTTGCCACGGGCACCTCGGCCAGTCTGTACTGGCACGTGGCGGGCAGTGAGACGGCACAGCCACAGGAGCAGTTTGAGCTGCATTACAAGCTTCTACAGCCAACCTGTGCAGCCGAGGGGTCAGAGGTGAGCGTACTAACCTGCCAAGCCTACAGCGCACAGGTGGAGGGTCTGCGCCCAGACCGCTGCTACGAGTTTTGCATAAAGAGGGTGGACTCCTGCTGCCTGGTCTACGGCCTCTGGAACGACAGCATCATCCTTAGGACCATCTCAACAAGTTTCGGGGGAGGGAACGATTGCTATGAAAAGAAAAGGAGACTGTTCCCATGGTGACACAGACATCAAAGACGTTTTTTTTACACAGCTATGGAAATGAAATACACTTATATTTACATTTTGGATGAATTTGAGCGTTACTGTGTTGTTATTGCCTTGGATGGATCAAGAAAAAAAACTATTTTCAGTAGGCCTAATATGAGCAAATGTGTCTAGCCTATTTCAGAGAAAACCAATCAATATCTGATCTTTTAAGTTATAAATGTATTACAGGTGGGTGGCAACAGCGATGATTGCAGTAAAGAGGTATGATACACAGTGAGCTCTGAACTCTGCAAGCATTTTTATGAGTTTGGTTTGTAATGTCTCCATTCCCATGCCCTGTGCAATAACCCACATCATGTTTATTTGGCCGTCCAAATGAGATTTGATCTGAACAAAGGAAGTGGCATGTGGTGTGTGCTGAATTACGGAGTGTTAATTAGTTTGAATATCCTGTCTGAGAACACAGATGGCCACCGGCTGCCACTCATCTCAATCTTACCCAATCAGAACAACCGGTTGCTATGTGGCTGTCAGGTAACAAAGCAGCTAAAATAACAGATTTCCTGTTAGACAGACCACAACTTTTCAGCACACCACCCTAAATACAAGTTTAGGAGGAAATCAACATGTAGGCTTTTGGGTGTTTTGCCATGATACACTAAGCTGGCTAACACCAGCCTAAAGTGAGATTTAGTCTGGGGACCACCTATACATTTTCTCGTGAGGGACTTCAGGTTCTGTTTGTCCAAAAGTTTGCACATTGTCTTGCCGTCTCTCCCTGTTCTGTGATTAGTTTCCAAATCCATGCGAAAATTTCGGCCATCATGGTCTCCAGGCTGCCGTGCAGTTCGGAACGAGCGCACAAGGCAGCATGGGTATTCCCAGGCTAATGATACTCAGCAGTAGACGATGTTTACATTGCACTTTGTTATGGGTTCTTTACCATGTGATGACCTGTGACCTGTAGTCCACTGTTTTAACTTTGTAAAACATTGCTGTCTTATATCCAAGTAAACCACCTCAGTTCTATTCATCACAATGAATGAAACACCAAAAAAACGTGCTGTGGTTGAGATTGTTTCTTGTCTGTACGCTTACACCTTGTGGCAGCCGTGTAAAGTAACACCAGTCAGTCAGCATGTTCGACATGTGAAAGTGAACGTCCTCACACACTGCTCAATGTCTTTAAGTCTCTCATGTATGAGGTCTCATCTATAACATCAAACATGCACACATTTGGTGCACAGATGCCTCTACAAGAGACTCTCAAACTGCAAACCAGCACTGCACCCTCTGCACGTCCATGACGATGTGAGGCTTTTACATTGTTTGTTTGATCTATGAATTATGTGATGACAAGAGTTTACCACAGAAAGTAAACCATTTGGTCAGGGAATAAGTCATTTTCACTGACTCACTGTGGCCTATCTGTCTATTACATGTGTGATCATGAAAAGAAATGTTTAGACTAAGATGAAAAAAGCTCTGAATGTACATTAACTCTAGTTATGGTTCTGAAAAAACAGCCTACCCTGTGATACAGAGGCAGAACTGTCTGAAAGACTGATCCAGCTGGATTAATCAGTGCATTCGTGACATACAGAGTAAAGGGCTTTTGTTTATCATGGTCCTTGGCTGAAAAACAACACTGCTCTCTGGAAGACATTTGTGGATGAATCATGCAAAATTAACCAGTGTTAGAAACTAAAAGAAATGGTTTGGTAGGCCCTATGCTACTTGCACCCCAGCATCAATTAGGCCTATTCTTGCATGAAAGATGGTGGCTTGTAGCAGCACATTTTGAATTAAAGGATTTTTGGTAACTACGACTCTTACGATACATAGCCTACAGTACTCTAATAACCTATCATAGTTTCCACAAATTGTATCTCAAATAAATGGCCATCCCCAATGTAAAAACAAAGACTGGTTATCTGTTCAAGTTAAACATTTTAATGGACCAGTCTTTCAACAACAAACAAACAAAAACAAACAAACAGTAGGCTAATGCAAAAGCAGGTGTTGTGGAACATACACATAGTCAAATGCAAAGACAATCATTTCTTTTATCAAAAAGTAGGCTATACAACTGCAACAAGCTGTACAACAGCAAATTATAAACATAAAAATAAAGTCCATTCAAAGTTTCAAGGTGACATTAACGTCACTGTATTTGGTTCTGGTTCTGTGTTTACATTAGAATCCATTTCCCGTGGTTTACGGTAGACAGCAACACCAGTCAATTGCGCTAATGACCTTCGAGTTCGTTTGCTGAAGCTGTGAAAACGCATAAGAAATTCGTCATTCCCGACCAAGTACATAAGTGGATTGATGGCACTGTTCAAGCAAGCGAGTCCTCGGCTGATTTGATAGGCTATATAAATATCATCAAACATTGGATAGCAGATTCCCTCCAATTTTAGGATCCTGGTAGACAAATTAAGATTTCTTAAAATGTGATATGGCAGGAAACACACAGAAAACAACACGGTCAAAAATATTACCAACTTCAAGCTCCTTTGCTTCAGCAGACTATTTATATTTGCGTTAGTCAAGAGGACAAATGCAACATGCCCGTAGCACACAATGATGACAAGTAGAGGAATTACAAATCCTGTAATGGTCCAACCGATGCTGTATGGCTGGTAATCCTTGATGAGCTCGTTACTAGTTGTATCAAAGCAGGATAATGAGGAATTCACCGTTGATTTCTCAAAAAACATATCTGGGAGAATTTGAAGGATGACCAAAGTCCAAACAAGTGCACTTATGGACACAGAAAGGCGTGTGTTTACAATACCTTTACTTTTCATGGGATAGACGATGCCAAGATACCTGTACACACAAATGCAGGTTAGAAATCCGATGCTGCCGTACAGGTTTAGATTGAAGCAAAATCGTGTTATCTTGCAAAATACATTTCCAAACAGCCAAGTACTGTCAGATGCGTAATAGCTGACCAGGAACGGAAGCGTCGAGACATACAGCAAGTCGGCAATTCCAAGATTCAGAATGAAGAATTTGATATCTCCAAGGGTCTTCCAACGTTTGAATACTGATGTTAGTCCCAAGACGTTTGCAACAATCCCAATCACACACACAAGGACATAAACGGTGGGTAAAAAAATGTGCGTAAATTTCAAATCAATTTTCTTACACACTGAAAGGTTGAACATTTTTCTCCATACGATTCTCGGTTCGTCTGTCAATTTAACTGAATTTCAGTAAAATGTTCCCTGTCTTGAGCTTACTTTCGAAATGCATCGTTGAACACGTGTATAAAACGATGAAAGCTACAACTGTTGTGACGCCTACTTCCTTTAGAATAACTGAGCTCCAGACATGTGACAGCTAAGCCTGACATGTAGGCATTTTGCATCTCACTTTGATTGATGTTGCAAAAGTTAGGCCACTGTGCCTCCTTGAAGTTTCTATTGCCCACTGTGGGTTAACGGACAGTAAATTCATGTTTGGAATTAATGTCTTTTACAGCGTTATTTGGGCAACCTCAGCAAAGCTATTTAGCTAACGTTACATCGTTCAACTCAGATTTAAAGACTTGTTCACACACAAGACACTGCTGTAGTAGGCTACTACCTTACGATCTGGAGATATATCTCCCCACTCATTTAGGCAGGGCTTGAGCAGACTAAACAGCTGCCGGGGGCAGGGTTCCCCATGTCAGGCAAATGAAACAAGTAGGCAAATAGGCCCAGTGGCCACACTGAGTTTCAGAGCAAAACACACTGTTTTCAGATGATCAAGGGTTTTCTTACTGTATAACCTACAGTAACCTATGCCTCACCCCCATGCCTAAGACTATGGTTTACACACTTGTTTGGTTGGAGCTAAAATGTCTCTTACATCTTTGTCTTTGTCGGCCTGACAAACTCTCCATTTTGTTGTCTTTGCATTCAGGCCTGCCACAGTTTTAAGGCAGGGTATTTTTTATGTTTATGGTAGGCCCATAGCAAATTTTCAATAAACTCATTTAATAACACAGAAATCTGATGGAAAAAATAGATAGGCCTATATACTACTGTAGATCAGGGTTTCTCACAGTTTTGATGAGTTAGGGCCAATTTAGCGTTTGAGAACGTTCCCCGCAGCAGACTCAAGACCTTTGGTGACAGAGCCTTTAATGTAGCTGCCCCCAGTCTCTGGAACAAGCTACCCCTTCACATCCAATGTGCCCCCTCACTACCTCTGTTTAAAAAGTACCTCAATCTCTTTACAGAGGCCTTTGGCCTCTGGTCCCCCCTCCCCCACGTACATGCTTACATCTACATCTGCCTACACACTATGTTAAGCGACCTTGAGTATTTTGAAAGGTGCTATATAAAACAAAGCTAGGTGAAAGTGAAAGGTGCTATATAAAACAGATAATCATCACACCATCAAAATCTTTAATCATCTCATCCCTAATTCAGAGACTGTTCAGCAAAGATGTCAATTCTTTCCACAGGCCTAACCAACACACCGATCAAGAGAGGAAGATGCACTCTGGCTAAGCACAGAGGGCCACTGTGAGCAGTGCAACAGTTCTGTATTTGCACTTTATACAGATAGCAGCACAGGGATGTGATGGTACATTGTGGGTTATGGGCAGCGGCTGTGTTTCAGTATTGTCTGCTATTGGTGTTTAGCGTAGTAGACTGCTGGATGGCTATAACAACATAGACAAGGACATCATGTTAGCAATACATTGTCTCGACTGCACCATGCAGTGTAAGATGTTAAAGGATACAACGTAAATCACTTTAACTTTTAATAGAGAGGCTTATAATATTAGCTGCTAATGTAAAAAAAAGTAGCATAGCTCTCAGCCTCGATGATAATATTAGCTCTTGGAGGAAAAAAGGTTGGAGACTATTGGTGTAAACTATCAATCACTGATTTCTATTGGGAATGCATGTCCACATTAGGGCAGTTTTCATGACAAAAGCTCAAACGAGCTTAGTCTGGCCAATCTCATGTACTAACCGCCTTCTGAGAAGTGGAATTTAATGTAAACTTGGTAAGCCCGTGTCCTTCACCCTAGAGTGCAAGCTGGCTTCTCATTGCTGCCTGAAATTCTGGGACAGGAAATGCAGTAAATAGGCAGCTTGGCCATACTGACTTGAACATGAAATTTTGTGCAGCATCAAAGGAAGTATGGCCGAGCCCTGGCTCTGTCCACATGGCTTGAATGAATTGATGGGATTTATGAACTAGCAAAATACATCATAAACGCTAGATATCTACATATGAGGCATTTTATAAAACAATGTACAGTATCTAGGTGAAGGATAATAACTAGTAGGTAACAAAGGCCACTTCTTCCTTGTGATTAATAAAAGACAAGAATTACTCCAAGACAAGGATTACTCCAATTTTTGTAAAAATTAAAAAATGAAAGCCAATTTTGCAATTCAAGAACATCGTTTTTTGGTGGAAAAAGTTTTTGGAATACTGGAATACTTTTGTGGGCTTCACTGGGTATCAGGAAGTGAACGAAGGTATGTGCGCTGGCTGAATTAGCTCAACTTTTAAGCACTTCTGTTATACCTACTGCGGCCAAATTCACTGTGGTAAGTTGTAGCAAGTCAGTAACATGGCCATTCACTTGAAATGACATTTCGACCAAGTTAGGAGGCTAAAATCACATTTAAAGCCTGCCCAATTTAAGCCGCTTTGGCCGAAATCAGTGGATGCGCTTATGTCAGGGTAGCATTCATGAAAAATGTTTGCGTTTTTTGCTAATGACAACATTCCTTGAGCACAATCAGCAGGATTTCGTGTTAAAATTGACCGAAATTCTCCTTTATCCAAGGGCATGTCCCTTTTGTGGAAAAATAGAAATGAACAAGATGGTACTAAACAACAATATCCAGTCGATTCAGATTGAGGTTACAGCAGACCTCTTTCATCAGCCACTTTTTCACTAAAATACTGATATGTTATGGATGTCACCTGTGTAGCCTACTGTGCTTACTTTGGCTTTTTGGCATATAGAGTATGTGTTATGGGGCATAGGTGTGGCTGAGTAATCAAATTAGCGTGACGTTCTACCCATTTTCTTGGTAGTCTAGGCCTACTATAACTGTAGTATATTGACTAACTATAACTGTAGTAGAACTATTATATACTTTATATTTTAGCCTACTAGAATTAGCCTTTGTAAGTTGTGCACTAGAAGGCCAATGTCCATAAAGACCAAAGACAACAACAAATCGTCTACAACCTACAATGAAGAAAATGAAACAGAGGCACCATTCAGTAGCGTGTAGGCAGGCCTACTCCTGGTAATCCCCCTCAAGGTTACTGATGGTGCGTCAGCAGGAGTGTGGGGAATCTGACACTCACTTGACAGTGTGCATGTGCAGGAATTTGTGAATCTCAACTAAAAGTGTACAACATTGACCAGAATATCACAGCAAGATTGCTGTTTGTGTCATTCCCATGGCGTGATAATGCCACAGCAGGTAGAGGCGTAATATCTACCGTAGTTCTCAGTGTCACAGCAGCACATTATAATAAACAAGCTTCCAGTCAAATAACAACTTTCTACTTCTACAGCTTTTATTCAGACAGTTTTGCATGAGCATTTTTTTATCAAAATAATATTTTCTCCTGTCTGGTTGCTCTGAAGATGAACATGCCATATAACATAGATATGAAACTACTCGTCACTGTCTTTTGTTGTTGTTATTGTTGTTTTTTGGTATTAGATACAATGAATGTGTTATTACATGGCCACAACTACTAGAAGTACATGAAACCATACAGAGTTACCATCATATAATACAGTATGCCACTTTGAAAGCAAAATGCTAAACTTTATTCTTCTTTTTCCGAATGACAGTACTCGGTGAGCTAGACAAACAGCGCTGTGAGTTGAAGCGTTCTGAACCTTTCCTTGAAGTGCTTCTCATTTCTGACCCTGTATTCTAGAACGGCAGAGTTGCCCGTGGCGCTGCCAAGGGAGGTGCTGGGCCGGGGCAGCCGCTGTGGCAGGTGCAGGACTGGATTAGCATGACCGCCTGGAGGATGGCATGGCCTCGGGGGCAGAGGAAGCGCAGGTGAATGGTCTGTGTGCGGTGCGGGGTGCAGGAGCGGCCGTCTGGGCACAGGCCACAGTAGCGCGGCCGGAAGTAACCAGCAGTCCTGCAGCCCTGGTGCTCCAGACGGACAGGGAGCGGGGATCGGACCATGCTTTCGCAGGAGCCATGAGCCTGCAAAGACCCTCAGACATTTAGGCTAGAGAAGTTGAAGGAAAATCCAGAGTCAATCAGCCCAGTTCTCTGTTCTCTGAAGCTGCTGAGTAGTGCTGTCAGTAGGTTTTAGAACAACAGCTTCTGGAACAATAGACCGAATTTGTGGACTGGACGCTAAGGCTAACAAATGCTGTCATAAGGCTAAGGCTAACAAATGCTGTCATAAGAGAACAAAACTGTCATGTCCTCATCAGTTAGTGTTAGCTTTCGCTTCACTATACGTTGCATGAAATCATCAGTCGTCTTCATACCTTCTGATAGCACTTGGCAATGTGACACTAGAGGGCTATGGGTCAAGACTCAGAGAAGCCCCACACTTTGAGAGGCATTACTGGTTTGATGTGTGTGCACCCAATGTACACATGATATAGAAAAGCCCTTGATTGAAAATTGAGCAGTAGCAAATTGCGGGAGATACAATGGCTACACTTGTTAGATGGTGTCTATGCTACAATACTGTTTAAGCTCTTACTATTGGTTGTGCACCACAAAATCCTGAGTCATTTCCAGCTAAAGCTTGAAACCTTTTCTCTCTCTACTCCGTGGGCATTCCTGCACACAGTCATATGGACACACCCTCTCACACACACAGCAACCTGTTGGGACAGACCTTTGCTAGTTAATGTCCATGTTGTAACTGCAGTGGTGTACCTCAAATAGGCCTTAGTCTCACAGGCCAACAGACACAGAAGAATATAGGGCAAGATAAAGGGGAAGTTTTGAAATACAGTGTGGTAACCTTAGGCAAATTATTTAAAAATAAGGAACTGCACTGTCTCCACTCCAGCATCTAAAGTATTTTTATAGAAAGGAATATGATACAGTACGTTCAAAAACAAGGAACTGAAATTTACCTGTCATACACTGTACAGTATACACTCACAGTAAGCTACAAGCATGGATACACACACACACACACACACACACACACACATACACACACACACACACACACACACATCAACACACCTTATTTGGCATCTGTGTGAGGGCTAATAATGCGCTGTAGCAGGGTCGAATCTGGCAGAGGCGCGTCTCAATGTGTGGGCGACAGGCCCGGTTCCAGTTGGAGGTGCGGGTGGAGAGGCCGGGCCCACAGCTGCGTGAGCAGGGGCTCCACTCTGACACCTGCTCCACACAATTGGACCTGAGGCCCATACTCTGGCCTGCCATGTCCATAGAGAATCTCCCCCCTCTCTCCACCACCTGACCTGGGCAGCCAAGAGATGACAGTGCTTGATATGACATTGCCATAGAAGGGGAATAGCAGAAATAATAGCTGCATGAACAGAAAAGAACTTTTATGGTAACAGAAGTTAAAGTGATGGTCTGGAGTAATTCCAGTCCTAGCCCTGTTTTACGAGCTTGGGCAGTGCTGTCAGAGCAGGGAGAGCGAAAGAATTAGACTTATAGACTGAATGGCGAGCATGGAACCATTCAATGGAATCATGAGCTCACTTTCACTTTCGTTTTGTTCCATTCAGTTAGCGTACTGTGAGCTGCCATTTCACTAGTTTCACTAGTGAAACTATTTGCTTCTCCTTACCGCTGACAGGACTCGGCAAGCTTGTGCAACAGTGCTACTGTATGATTGGAATTACTTTGAACCATCGCTTTAAAGGAATATTCCACCCAAACATAAAATTAAGTCAGTCTTAATGGTGGTTTACAGCAACTGCGCTAAGCTAAAGCCAAAAAACGCTGCTCCCAAAGCAGGACAATGCCTGGACGGATTTTAACCAGGTTTTTTTCACTGTCTTAAGTCTGAGGGTGACCGAGACTGACTTAATTTCATGTTTGGGTGGAATATTCCTTTAACTGCTGACTTTCGCACGGTTAACTAAGAAAACGTGTTTTACTCTTGCTTTGTCTTTAATTCTGACAGGAGGAGAGATAGGGACACAATTGGAAAAGGACCTCAGGTTGGATTCATTCATTGGGTTTATGATATGTGGACACCTAAGCCAAATTTGACCTCATCCAGCATCACTGACTGTACCTTTACTGTAAAGGCTTTACATTTAATAGTTACATTTATGCATTTAGCAGACGCCTTTATCCAAAGGGACTTACAAAAGAGGATAAACATTCAAGCTACAGCACAAAAAGAAAAGTTAAGAAATAAATCACTAACTAAGAGTGCATTTCGCTTGCATGAAAATCTGCAGCAGGAATAGAAGAGAAGTATAGCGTATATTGTAGTATATTAGGGCAGGAGACATTCTTGGAGGAGCTTGTAAGAGAGTCTTACAGACTTTCTGGAAGGAGGAGAGTGTAGCTGTTGCTCCTGTAGCACTTAAATCATAACTACTGTAGAAAAGTACTCAGAAAGGAGTGAAATAAAAAACTCTTTTTGCCTTCCTTTCCACTCAGTATGTGCAGTATGCTATGACATGTCTGCCTTATTCATGTTGGTCTCTGTCCTGTAGAGCAAAGAAAACAAGGCTTGCTATCTGAGTAGTTATTTCACTGTCATTTTCTTTGTTCAAACCTGCCTTAAAACACACCATTCCTTTCATTGTGTACTGCAAACTAACAGTAAATATCTAAATCCATATCCACATATCCTATCCTGTGAATAAATGCCTAGTTACATTCAGGGGCAGCAGAAAGGGAAGAAGTTACGGAAGTAGTTCTAAGGGCTGGGCAGAGAAATAACAGAGAATGTTTAACCAGTTATGTGGCATAGCTGCAATAAAAGCCAATTGTAGATGTTGGCCAAAGGCCGACTCTGCTCAGTCCTACACCTGTTAAGTGAAAGTTAAATAAAGTTGACTGGTATTAGATGCTTCAAGGCAACACTGGCAGTCTGGGATACAGGAACTGCACCCAGATCATCTGATTGTCAGTTGGGACACATAATCGCTCCTTCACTACGTCCACAAAGTCAGTGAGGCCTGTTTTCCATTTTCAAACAACACACATCTTTTTTCATTTCAAATGTGCAAAAACAAATCTTTTACACATTTAAAAAATCACACATCTCTGCGGCATTCAGTGCTGAGATAAAGTCTAAAGTACAGTGAGATTCTTTCTTTCAGACGATCAAGTCCAAGTGTTGGGGGTTTTATTTTCAAATGCTGTCCCTTTAAAATATGCTGCCATGGTAGCCTAAAAATATATACAAAATGAAACTGACTTTTTTGTTCACAAAATAGGACATTTAGGTGCAAATTTGGTGCAAAGCATAAGATGCACTGACAGCTGCCCTCTCAGATTTACTTACTAAAAACTTCTGAGTTTAGATGATGCACATCTATTTGCTACAGACATTAAGTGCCTACACTACTTTACACATCAGGCAGCTTTATATGGATATGAAAACATGGGAATTTCTTTCGTAATTGTTACATTTGCCTATATTTACTTTAAGCTTTTAGCATCTGGGCTGTTCTGGTCCTGCATTAATACTGAGTGCTAGCGGCTAGTTCTCGAATTCGGTCCACGTTGTACCTACTGCTGTCATTCTGATACCTATCGACAACACTCGGTAGCCTCAGACAACAGGGCTTCAGTTTGATTCACTCCGGAGAACTGCTTTAATGTGATATTTTAGGGCCATTTTATGATTAATTGACATTTATTTCTCACACACAGTTCCTTTCCTGTCTTCTGTTTCCCAGATCTACTGGAGCAAGTGGCCCTGCTGGCTCCCAGGTGCTGCTGGCATACCTGCTGATGTGTCCTGAGGGACTGTGTTGTCCAGAGCATCACACACCCACTGTGGGCAACAACTGCTAGGGACTTTCACCTTCCGCGGGCGCAGACAGGTGGCACTGGGCAGCTGAAGGTCGTCAGGGCACAGAGGCGTGCAGGTGACCCCTCCACCCGAGCATGTGCACCTCTCAGCACAGGAGTGCTGGAAGCTCTGGCCCTCCGCATAATGAATACCATTCAGCTCACAGCCCAGCAAGTTCCGACCTGTGAAAAGGTGTGGCATTTGGATTTGGTGCTTATTACAAGAAATGATGTAGGCCTCTGTTTTTCCTCCGAACAGATTACCCTTTCAGTTTCTTTGATGACTCTTAATCTCATTTTCAAACACAGTGGGTTGCAGTAAGATTGCTCATCAGTGTACTATTTCAGCATATATCTTCCTACTTGCTTCTGTAGAAATGAGTTCAGTGCCTAGTTGCAGTTCTTGCCGACGGCGCGGTTTCCGACCTGTGATGAGGTGTGGCATTTTAATGTGGTGTTTATTACAAGACATTATGTAGGCCTGTGTCATACCCTTTCAGTTTCTCTGATGACTCACGCCACCATTTGTGGAAATATGTTCATTTTTCATCTCCCCTCGAGTTAATTCATTGAGCCATACCTTTCTCCTGTTCAT
>JASCQY010000232.1:15083241-15096171 GCA_030264315.1 Sardinella tawilis
TGAGAAGGCGGCTAGTATGTGAGATTGGCCAGACTAAGCTCGTATGAGCTTTGATGGTCGCGAAAGCCAGGCTACTATGCTGCCATTCCTCTGGGAGACATCACAGGCCAGTTTCATACTGCATATTGGGACTTTTCACACTGATACTAATAAACATTAATTAAGGCTTGCAAGAAGCTCCACTCTTCAGTAATCACCTCAAGGTGCTAGCAACACGGCTGTAGGTTTACAGTACTACTCAAATTTCAGTAAGCGTCCAGTCCAAACCCTCAATGGACACTAGTGAGGACGCCTCATGTTCTCAGATCCTCCAACAGAGTCACTGAAATTACCCACAGCTTTATGCCACTGGGCAAAATTCCCTGCCTATATGCACATGTGCATTTGAGCGTGTAGGCAAAGCTGTACTTGTGTGCTCCCTCCTGCAGCAGCCCCTTCATATTAGTCCGACTCCTGAGACGTGACCTTCTGCAAGTGACAGCACAGCGCCTCAGGCCTCAATCATGCTCTCCTCCCCTCCCCTCCCCTCCACTCACCTCGGCCCCCAGGGCGGTCAGGGTCTCGATGAGGACGGCGGTCTGCAGGGTCATGTGTAGGCAGCCGGCGATGCGAGCCCCCTTCAGGGGTTTGGACGAGCCGTACAGCTCCCTCATCTTCATCAGACCCGGCATCTCATTCTCGGCGATCTCGATGGCCTTGCGACCCCAGTCTGCCAGGCTGATGTCAGCTGCAGATGGACACAAATAACTGAACAATGGAACTCAGTTCATACACAATAAAAGGGGCTTTGATTTGGCAGTACTCTACGCCCAAGTAGTTATAGCAGTTATGTGACTGACAGGTAGAAGTGCTGATAAGAGTTTGAACTGAGCCATTTTGCTCTCTCAATAAGCAGCTAATTAGTCATGTTAAAATAGGTAGTGTGGAAGAGAGCTAGTCTGGCACACATAGCCCTGAAGGGCGTGTACAGGGCAGGCGACATCCTTGATGCTGGGGTCTCCAAAGGCAGCTGTTGCTAAACTTGAGGGTGTCAGTATCTTACTTGCCATTCCTACTACTCTGGAATCCTGTGAATCTTGCAGCTGCAATTCAAAACCGCAGGCCAGAAATGTCTCGTAAGTAAACCCCACCCTTCATGCTAGTCAGATGTGGCTTGTGTGCAAATACTACCGCATTTAACCGCACCTGACCGGCTGACCACGGTCAGTCCAGTTATAGCCTCATTTTTGTATTGGAAGAGGGGAGGTTCATGTAACTAAATGGCAGTCAAGCATTTGTTTTTGGTCTCCCGATCTCTCTTCAACCTCGGCAACACATTCACGTTGATGACCAATATTATTCTTTCTTAGATGAGGGCCTGAATTAGTTTTTGGACTCTGATCTGATGACGGGCAAAGTCTACCTTTGAGCCCGTGTTCCCAGATGTTTCAACAGATTTATTTAAAGGCAGCTTAAAATAAAGACTCATAATTAAATTTAACCCGTCAGCTATGGCAAGGTTAACACCGATGTCTGGTTACTCTGAGAAGATTGTCCAGTTCGAGATAGTTTAACAATAAAGCACCACGTGCTAGTCTTGAGAACAGGCATGAGTAAGTAAGACTGTCGGTGTCTGTCAGTCAATGGCGCGGTTATTGCACAACGGGTAATGTAGTTCTTCTCAAGATCTTTCCATTTTTGCCGCAATCTAAGCGTCCCCAAAGAAAACTACAACTACCATAACCGATTTGCGGGATAAAGTCATTCACGAAAGAAATCATAATACTGATTTCGTAGCTATAGCCAATTTGGAAATGATTGCGATAAGTCTACATTTAGTAAAAACAATACTGCTTAAACAACGTAAAGCATAGCGAGACATGGAATGTGTACATAGTTTCAACAAATATTTACAAACTGATTGCGAGCTAGCTTTGTCCCAAGTTAGCTCTGTTAACACCACCGGCTTAGCTGCCATGTGGTAGCTATAACCGAATAAATCACACAAACATTGTTATCCGGGGAAATTTCATTTGCTATGTTTATCTTATGCAACGTTATTCCACGGATGCATTAACGTTACTGCTGTTCCAAATCCATCTAACGGCTTGCTAACATTAACACACATCTGCCCAATTTGCATGCACCTTGCCTTCTGGCTTTACCCTGCTATGTAAACGTTAGCTACTTGAAGCATTGAGGAAACAGTACAGACTGTACAATCTTTGCATGAAACATAATGCACAAATTACATTGAAATGCCATTATGTCACACTCACCGACTTTGAAGGGTAGTTTCTCAGACATGGCTGCTTGGGTCTGGATGTGGCCGGCGGGAAATATTGACTAGGTCCTGGCTGGGGACGAGAGGAGAAGAAAGGGGAGAGGAGTTGAACTTGAATTTAAGTGTGGTCTAATGCTTGCTGTAAATATTAATGAGATAGGGTGCAAATTCAACCCTTCTCACTTCTGATTGGCCCACTGAATACCCCGCCTTACTTAAAGAGGTAGACAGCCAGGGAATTGCTTCGACCAATGAGGGTAGAGGCTTCAAGGTGGGAGTGTGCGCCGAGGAGTTCGGGCTGCGCCAGGAGTAGTTTAGACAAGTTATATCTAGACCTCGTTGGGTTTTTCAGTGTCATTAAAATAAACAAAGGGCCTTTTGACTTTTGGGTGTATATGTGCCTTTGTGACTTTTGAGTGTGCAGTGTTTTCATCGCCAACAACTGCACTCGGGCGGGTTAAACTGAAGAAGAACTCAAGATTAATTTATTGTCACTCTCTCATGCACTGGCAGTATAAGCTACACAAAATAATGAAATATCACCGTCCTAGCTTTGGTCAGTAGGCGTACCACACATAGGCTAAGTCACAGGGAAGCTCTGCTTTAAAAACGTGTACAAGGGTTAAAAGGACACCGTGCAGATATCACAAGGGCCAGAGCCTATTGACATGGTTTGACAAGGTTTCTGGTATGAATAAAAAGAGCAAATAAGATCAGTGAATGCGGACACACACACACACATACACACTTTATATTTGACTAACTACCTTGTATCACTATTCTTAGCCAAGTTAGTCCATCAGACATCTGAGGCCTACAGAAAGAAAAAAACTGAGACAGATTGGCTTATAGGCTAGAGTAATGTTTTTTTTTATTAAAAGCATGTGTTAGTTTTAAGTGCTTGACAAAAAAGTACTGTAATAGGTATATGTTGACCAATTATAGAAATATAAGTAGGCCTAATGCATTTAATGGTGAACATTTCTGTGACATGTTGTAAATTTCACTACATATCTGAAAGTGCCCATTTATGGGCACACTGCCATGGCATTGTTCATATGGAACCAGCATTCTGAATGTACTGCTCACTGCACAAACTGGGTCTGCGTAAGTTGGTGACACCATACAGAGTTCAGAGTTCTCACCCTGAGGGTCCACAGGCATTCTTTCAGTTTCTCTGCCACCAGAGGCACCATTCTGTACAGTAGTAGTCAAAACAGGCTTTTCCTGGCTTGTGTAACGAAGGGTATAGTAAACTCACGTGACCCCTGTCAGCTATGACATACCTGGATGTATCTGTTCTCTACAGCCTGAGTTTGTGTAGCCTGCTCTCTCTCTCTCTCTCTCTCTCTAACACATACACACACAGACACACACACACACAGTTGTGGTTGTGAGTTTGCAGCCTGTCAAATCCTGTCTGGAGGTAGTCTCTGCCGCCCCTCTTTTCCACTGGGCCAAACCCCTTGTTACAACACTCTTTTTTTTCTTCTTTTTTTTTTTTTTTTTTTTTTGTTGCTGCTAAAACACATCTTTGTCTCCACGGCACTGAGGAGGGGCACCAGAGAGAGCTGCTCCCAAACTATAGAGCACAGGCAGCAGCACACAGGGATCATCTGAAATCAAGCAACCATAGAGCCACCTGCAGGTGGTTTGCGGAACTACATATGCAAAATGTGGAGTCATAGGAGAAACCTTTTTTTCCTCCACCAAACACCTGCTGTGAAGAAATTTGATTCCCCTTTTTAAAAGGCTTCAAAGAGCTGAGAGGGCCTATGGCTGGATGAATAACTACAGTGCTTTAAGCTTTCCGTAACTACAACTACAGGCAATCCAGCATGATATGAATGAACATCAAGAACATGAACAATAATGCTGCACTTTGTATAGCCTGCATGTATAGAATCCTACTCATCATTTCATCATTCTCACATGCACTTCAATTATTCTGTTTTCTATTGGCTTGGATAATTATAATGGGATACAAGGCGTGATCATTGTGAATGTAGAGTCTTGTAATATAGAAGGCACCCATTTCAAAGGGCTAGTGAAGTGTGTGGTTGGATCTGGCTGCCCAGGCCAGGCTGGCTATCATCTGCGGTGGTGGTGGGTGGTGGGTCATGGGTCCATCTGACTCCCCCCCCCACCCCCCCACCCCCACCTCCCGCCCCCCTCATCCAATTTCAGTGGCTCCCCCTGTTGTTGAAGGGGTCAGAGAATGGGACAGAGCAGCTCTCCAACAGTCTTCAGCTCTGAGCATGCTCTTCCACTCCCAGTGAGCCCCAAACTCCAGTAATATACTAAGTATTTTCCAATTAAACATGCACACACCCATCATACACATGTACATCACACCCCCAGGTTTTGCCTGTCTATATGTCACATCACATAAAATATGTTAATGTAATGTTATTGTCGTCAAGAGCTCTGTGTATCTCACAGAAGTTACAGTGTCTATGTTTGTCATAGTCAAGTCTCTGGATGTTACATATTATGGATGTTGCACTCGTTACATGTTATGGATGTCATCTGTTTCCTCGTCTTTTCCTGTAAGTTTGTAAAATATCTGTATGTGTTAGCTTTTGCCAATAAAAAGGCCTTACAATACTACATGATAGCATCATTTTAAATGGGAAAAATAAAAATAATGGTACCCCACAATCAGCGTAGTTCTGTTTAGATCCAATTTTCTGTGTTCATACAGACAAACTTAAAAGGTTAAAGAAGAAAGATAAGCAGTTGAGAATGGGAAAACTAATTACAGTAGCCTAAATCACATTAAACAGCGCCTATGGAACAGAAGACCAGGCTGGTTAATTGTTCTGCAGATTAAAGTTCATTTTACTGGAAAACATAACATTGTCTTTTAGGGGATAAAGTGTCCACTTCCACTTCCTGTCGAAATATTTACCAAAAGTTGTTGGGCCCGGTTTCTGGAATGATCCCAAGCCAGAGGAACCTGTAATTTGTCTTCATGAATTATTCATGAGGTGAGCACGGACTCTGCCTTCTCCCAGTCGTCACTTTCTCGAGACAATCCACAGACCAATCAAAAATGAGTATGTTCAAAGGCGTGCTTATAGATAAACTTGGCAGCTGCATTACCCAATCAAATGACACATTCACCGCCTGGTTCAGCGTAAAAATTGTTGTAGGCATTTCCTGGTCAAACATACCCGTATTCCAAAGGAAGTTTAGAAGAAGAGAAGTTTGTGCACACGATACAGGTAAAATGACCAGCGTTAGCTAAATCAGACGAAAAGAGCTACCTTTCTCAAAAGCTGTGCATGTATATTGTAGCGCCGGATTTGTTAGCTAGATGTGTTCATGGTTAGATCATCCAAGAAGCTGAGCACTGTCATGGGGGAAGAAGCCAGTGACGTTAGCTAGCGTTGGTTACTTTGGTAGATAGCTGGCCAAGTAGTTCTATATTGAGTTAACTTTGTTCAACTTATACATTTAAAATGACCTGGCATTAATGCCTTTTTTTCATTTGTAGTCATTAGATGTGAGGAGGCTGTGCTGTCATGGAAGACTCGATAACGTTAGCCTGACGACAGCTGTCTTGCGTGGATTCCAGCTGGCTAGCCAGCAGATGTTGTCAAGCTGAATCCGACATGAAGTTTAACCGTGAGTAACGGTACTTTCCATTAGGCCTTTCTAAAACATTATTTAACGACATATGAAGTGTTGTGCTGTCATACTAATGCTATGTTTTACAGGTGTGGCGCTTTCTAGAATCGACAGGTACGTACAGTTTTTCGTTTCAATAATATCGACACATCACTCATTGTAACGTCTGATATTCTTCAGTGGGGTCTGCAAATATAGTGATGGTTGCTCTTTCTCATTAACATTAATAAAGAGATGTACTGTGCGAAAAACAGTCTTTTTTTTACTTCTTTCCTTCCTTTCTTGTCTACAGAGGCCATAAAATAGACTGAAATAATGAAGTTTATGAGCTCCAGGACTGCTTTCACCGTGGGCTTCCTGGTTGGAACGTTTTCTCTGTACGTCTTCCTTCAACAAGTGTGGTTTGAGCGCAAGGCATCCATCCGACAGCCGGAGGAGCGGAACTGGCTGAAGAATCGGTCGGCACTCTTTAATCTCAACCACCCACACCATACAGGTGAGTGTGTCCACAGCATCCTGTTCAGCAGGATGCGGCCAATTATCCTTTTGTACACACACACCACAATGGACTGCAGCCGTCATTAAAAGAACCGGATTGAAATCAGAAACAGAATTGGAGAAACAGGTCAACTCCTATATATTTCCTAAACTGTCCACTATTATGGGTCATGTAAAATAAGTAATGTTACACTCTTATTTTCTTAAATTTGATGTTCCTTGTGTGGTAACGTTACTGGTGGCTGTTGCTTTTATGATCAAGAGTTGTAAAAACAACTCCTGACATTTTGAGTTACACATTAACTAGCCAACTGGAGTCCACTCCTCAGCGTGTGTGTATTTCTGTGTCTCCTTGTGCCTGGCCTGCAGGAGAGGATGGGGTAGTAGCTGATGGCCTGTATAAGCGCGTGCGAGTTCTGTGTTGGGTGATGACCGGCCCTGCCAACCTGCAGAAGAAGGCTCGTCACGTGAAGAACACGTGGAGCCGCCACTGTAACATCCTGCTCTTCATGAGCTCGGTGGACGACCCCGACTTTCCCGCCGTGGGCCTGGGCACCAAGGAAGGCCGTGACCAGCTCTACTGGAAGACCATCCGCGCCTTCCACTACGTGCTGGAGAAGCACGGCAACGACGCTGACTGGTTCTACAAGGCTGACGACGACACCTACGTGGTGGTGGACAACCTGCGCTGGCTGCTAGCCAACTACTCGCCTGACGAGCCCATCTACTTCGGGCGGCGCTTCAAGCCGTACGTGAAGCAGGGCTACATGAGCGGGGGCGCCGGCTACGTGCTCAGCAAGGAGGCGCTGCGGCGCTTCGTGGAGGGCTTCCGCACCAAGGCGTGCACCCACACCTCGTCCGTGGAGGACCTGGCCATGGGCCAGTGCATGGAGAAGATGGGCGTGCAGGCAGGCGACTCCAGGGACACGCTGCATCGAGAGACTTTCCACCCCTTCGTGCCCGACCAGCACCTCACGGGGAAGTTCCCCAAGAGCTTCTGGTACTGGAACTACTGCTACTACCCCATAGTGGAGGTGAGTGGAGGCGAAGGCGGTGAATCTAGTTAAACGGTCAGTCTAGTTAATCGGGGACGTGTGTGCGCTTTAGGCTGCTGCTCTTCAGTCTCCTCTGCTCACAAGCCATTTCCAGCTTGTGGGCAATTACTGGATAAGCTTCACCTTCACTGAAGCAGGAAAGCAGTGGCATGTTGTCGTGGCACGATTGACTAACCTTCAAAGCAATCAGTCTTTGATGGCCATGAAAAGGCCTTTAGTGATTGTGTGCTTGTGTCAACGCAACACTTGTCAAGGATGTCTGCACTATTGTAGGTGACTAGTTTAAAAAGACTGGCAGCTCATGGTGTGATCAGCAAATTATAAAAGGGAACTTCCAAGGAAGTCTCTAGAAGATCCACAGTGTTGCTACAAAGTTGTTCTAAGGTTAGGGTCACCTCCAGTGTCTCGCAGTAATCTAAATAAGACCGTATAAGATAACTACTGGCCTTAATAAAGGACTTTAGGGAGACATAACTAAGAGATGTAGGCCTGATGTAGAGAATTTTGACCGTTGCTTTGCAGTGTTTCCTGCCTTGAACAGTTGTGACTGTAGTGGCACCAGTGGAACCACACTTCCTGGGGTTGATGATGTGGCAGTTGTGCTGTAGGCCATTTGCATCCTCAGGCATTAGCTAGCCTAGCCACAGTATGCGCTAATATAAGGGCCAAGGAGGACGTGCTGTGGTGTGCTCATGTTGGGTGATCCCAGTGTGGCCCAAAGTGTCAAGGTGGGACTGGGACTGGCACTGGGACTGGGACTGGGATGTCCTGAGCCGGCCCACTTATTAGGCTGTTGTCCTGCTTTGGGACCTTGTTACAGAACCTTCCTGAAAATACTGTTTTAAATTCGAACCACTTTCAGTTTAGGGAGACTTTATGGGCTTTATTTGGTATGACCGGTATTTTGATTTTCTTTGCATAAATTCCAAATATATAAATGTGTGGATTGTAGCTTACATTTGATGCCAATATCTAGAAGTTCAGCACAAGGCAAGCTTAGTTTTAAAAATCTCACCAAGGGTTGTAGTTATGTAGTGGTGGTGCATTGCTTTGTACAAAATGTAAATATAACGCAAACAGTCATATTTCTTTGTGTGTATCAGTGTATAATTGATTGATTGATTGATTGCATGGAAGTGTAACATGTGTCTCTTTCTGTCGTTGTTTAGGGCCCACACTGTTGCTCAGATCTGGCTGTATCCTTCCACTATGTGGATGGCACTACCATGTATCTCATGGAATACTACACCTACCACCTGCGCGCGTACGGCTACCGCTACCGCTACCTGCCCCCACCCCCCAAAGAGCCGTCCCTGGGCGCAGCGCAAGCACACCAAAAAGCCTCCAACCTCGACGCTGCTGCCTGAGCCGGGGGTGGAGGCGGGACACAATAGAGTTGCCTTACGGAGGTTCACAATCAGCCCCAAGCTATGCTTGCGAGCGCATCTGACCCCTCCCTCCTCCAGCACAGTTGACCTTTTTAGTTTCCTGAATGACTGGATATGGCAGAGACTGGGAGACTGGGACTGTACATTTGCTAGTAATTATCTTGGCTTTGTGACCAGTTTTGTTTTTTGTTTTTAGTTTGGTTTTGTTTTGTTTTTGGTAGCCCTGTGGGCTGTTCCATTAAGGGGGCTACGTGGCAAATCTGGATAAGTTCAGCCAACTGTTAATAGAAAAGGCAAATGTCATAATTCTCTTAAAGGAGAACGCCGGCGCGTCCGGACCTACATTCCAGTGGAAGCAGTGGTCGAATACAACGAGCTGACAAAAATGAGCCGAAACGATGCTACCTGAACAGAGTTATGGCAGTTTTAGCAAGGTAGCAAAATAGCGTAGCAATGGGGACAGGCAGTTTACGTAGCTTTTACGTTAGATGCCTGCACCCATGGCTACGCTGAACTCCGTTCAGATAGCATCGTTTCGGCTCATTTTTTGTCAGCTCGTTGTCCTCGACCACTGCTTCCACTGGAATGTAGGTCCGGACGCGCAGGCGTTCTCCTTTAACTTCACAAAGCAAGCAGGCTGTTCTGTTCGGGGCTTTCAACCTCCTGTCCTGTAGTTGAACTTGCCCAGGTTTCTCACTTGAGCACCTCCTGGGAGCATCACCCCTGGAGCGTGCCTAGTTGCACATGGAAATAATCATCATACTGATTGCTAATGAATGTGACTCGGGTTGATGGGAATGGGACTGAACTCTTGATAAATGATTGGGTATAAGACTCCATACTGCGTGTCTGTGTGAAGACATCATCACGTATGATTTTTTTTATGACCTCTGCCCATCGTGTGAACATGGCGCCAGTGACGATGCCTGACTCGTGTCTTGACTTGAGTGTCTAGTATTTGCGTTATACTGGTGCTGCTTGCAAGTCTTCTATGGGAGGAAAAGGGACTGGGAGATCAAAACAGATCATGACTGTTTTACAAATTTTATGTACACACTTTAAAGGAATAAAATCCCCTCTTAAAACCCACTCCAAATTTTGTGTCCCCTTTCAGTTGCGTATCCTGGTGTTTGCCGAGACGAAAGACAAGTTTGGAGTCACTTTAGAGCTGTCAGTAGTAATTATCGTAAGTGTACAGCCATTGTCTTCTGACATTACTGTACATTCTAGTTCATTGGTGGACACCCACCAACTCCACCCCACCCACTCCACACCGCCCGAGGGCTGCTGTCTCCACTGAGATGAATTCCAACCAGAGCACAATGAGAGGGAAAGCTGTGTTTGCTAAGGCAGTAAAGTATTTCACAGCCCAAGACCTGCACTGAGCTCCTTAGCTGCTAAGGTCCACATAGTGATGAGACGGCAAATATATTAGATGCTGTGTATCGCCGACTACACCACTGTTGGCGACGTGCGGTCAGTTTGACTACATGAGTACACACTAATGTACTAATATGTGACTTCCTGTGTGAGTGCAGAACTCGATTTAGCATCGACACGACGCGAGCGATGACCTTATATACCAGCATAGGATGAAGCAACCATGCAGCTGACATACAGTACAGTATTTTTGCGCTTCCCTGTTTGTCTGTGTGTCGACTCCCTGCCTGCCGTGCAGCTGGAGCACCCTGGGAAGATGTTTGAGTTGAGCTGAGCGCTAAAGCGAGGCAGCGCAGCTGTGCGCGCATGTATGCATCTCTGCCCACACCAAACCATGACCAGCAGAGCCCAACTTGGCTTCAACTCCTCACCCGGGAAGACTTGTCACGCTCTTCCCTCTTTCTGCGTCTTTTTTTTTTCTTCTTTTCTTTTCTCATCTCTCTCTCTCCCTCCCCTTTCCTCTCATCCTTCTTCTCATTCAGACTCACCCCCCCCCTCTCTCTCTCTCTCCCTCTTCCTCTTTTCATGGACTCGGGGCGACTGGGAGGCGAGTATCTGGGTCGTTGCGGGGCGGCCCAGAGAAAGCGGAGCGCGGGGGGCACACAAACACGGGTGTGGGAGGACAGTGACCCGTACCACGTGAATCAATATCCCCCTCACTGCACCCAACCAGCAGCAGCTCAGCTGGGCCAGGGGAGGAGAGAGGGCAAGGGGGAGAGAAGGAGAGAGGGAGAGAGTAAACACACATATATAGAGAGGAGATAAAGAAGAAGAGGGGGAACAGAAAAGTTGTGAGAGAAAGAGATACCAGTGGAGTGGTGGGTCGGAGTGGACAAAAAAAATAAAAGGCTGAAAGAACAAGTAGAAGATTTTATTTGGCTGCCTGCTACGCTGTTGGACCAACAGTAAGGTGAGATTGCACACAATGTCTTTTTTAGTCACTGTTGCCTGTGTCAAAGTGGAGAGACTAAGTGTGAAGTTCTATTTATTATGGCTGATCCACATATAGGCAAACTATGATCGCTTGTAATGTAAGTGGTGGGGAATGTCCCATACTATGTAAAATGCTACTGCATGTGACAAGTATTGATTTAGTTTACAGTTCACTGGTCACATTCATGTCACGTTTCTCCCAGTGAAAAATGATCCGCTTGTTGGGGAGCTCCTACGGAAGTTATTTTATTACAGTAACCTCACTGTCATTAAATAACTAAAATGATCAAACCTCCCCGGTGTGTGGATCATCATTTCTCACTACAATTTAAGTTTTTGATCCTGCACATCCTGACAGGTGTGTGTGATTATACTTTACTTTGCGTTTCTCCCAGTGCCGTGTGTTTACACAGTACCCATGAACAGTGAATTTGGGAACTGGGATAAACTATGTGCTGGTTATTCTGACTTGTGTATAATTGGTAGGTAGGTACAGTAGAATTGTTTTGCGGCGAGTCGGAATCCCTATAAGCATATGGAATCCTGGATATGCATATGAGAATGAAATAAAGAAAGAAATAAATTAATTAATTCAGTGCACATGCATGAGTAGTCTATCTTCTTAAACAATAATAGGAAGTAGCATTAGCGTTATGTATAGTGTGTGTGTGTGTGAGTGTGTGTGTGTAAATTCACTAGCGGAGTAGTTTAGTGAGGATGGTGTCATGGATGATTCAGGATGCCTGTGTGTTGTCAAATATAAGAAGCATGCTCCAAAATGCTGCTCAGATTTGTTATTAACAAACCTAAATGAAACCTAAATGTAACCTTGGTTTAGCTTTATTTGTGTCTGCCATGCTCTGCTGTTAGTGCAATATGTGTGCAACAGATAGCATGTGCCTTGGGTTTCAATATCCACCCAGTACCCTGAAGCAAAATACCACCACACAAACCACTTAAAAGCAGAGTTGTTTTTATGCTGTATGTCCTACTATATGCATGTCTCTGCTTGGTCTTGTATTTCAGACGAGGCACCAGCATGTCTAATGACGTTCTGGTGGCTTAGATGGAGTTCCATACCATTAGAATGACTCACAGGCCTACTGTCAAGTATGTGTTGTGAAGCATCATTGTGCTCAAGTAGAGGAGCGCAACAGTGAGAGTGTGATGGTAGATTTGACTGATTGAAACACAGAGATACCTCTCGAGATTTTACATGGGGGTGCATCACTCAATCATTCACACAGTAACACCTCCTCAAAGGGTTAAATTCCATGCCTGTTCAATCTCTTGTGTGAACTACAGGCAAACTGGCATTGAGTCACCAGGTGTCATGCCAAATTTCATTAAATTCTTTTGGGCACAGGGCCGGATTAAGGCATGGGTTTTATGGGCGTCAGACCAGGGCCCGTCCATCCCTAGGGGCCCTGAATTAGGCAACTCTAAACGAAATGATCGTTAAAAATGCCAATTACTGTAGCCTAATAGCGCATTGCTGCGCGTTTCTGCTGTTGTCCTCAGAAGTTTCTGCATTCATTTGAAGACTAATGTCAAATGCAGCCTCGCTGTAGTTTAAGCTATCCGATAGATTTCTCCACTCCCAAGTGCATTGGTTGGGGCTATAAGTGTATGCCCCCTTTGGTTTTTTTTTCTTGTGCATTAACCACATTGGCAGCGCACGTCTGAAATAACTCCCCACTCGCTAAGGCAACGGGCAAGT
>JASCQY010000232.1:15113009-15124514 GCA_030264315.1 Sardinella tawilis
GAGAAACCTTTTGCGCCCCACCTGTCATATGTCCACGCCCCACTAGTGGGGCCCGCCCCACACTTTGAGAAGCGCTGCCCTACTTACACAGAAAAATGGTCTGGGATGATAAGAATGACGGGGATTCATAGTCCTTATTCTTTTAGGTGTCTGCATGCAGTGGCACCTAATTAGGGCAGTTTAAGGGACTATCCAGACTGAACTAATCTGTAGCCCTGTTATTGCTTGTTGCCAAGTGCTGTTGGTTGGTATGGGAACAACAGAATGTGGTACAACATAAACAAAATAGTGGAATGCCAGCTAATGTAACCTGATGAGGGCAAGTTTTGCTTTCCCCTTCATTTAGCGAGAGCTGTCAGTTGGCTAATTCGGTCTTGGTACCAAATGTAGTCCAACTTACCCGCCAACGGCAACCTAAATCACAAGTGAGATTTAGTCTGGGAACCACCGAATGTGTCGAATAGTATGCGTCATCATACAGTTCTGTGATTGGTCCCCAAACCCACACAAAGATCTTGGCTTCCAGGCTGCCCAGCAGTTTGAAATGACATTGAGCGTGCAAGGGTATTCCCAGGCTAATAGCACACAGCACCCACAGAGAACAGTAGCCTAATACGGGCTGATTTCAAAAGGACTTTTCCCTATGGGTAGTTGGCCTGACACTTTTCTGTACTGGGTTCAGTGTGTGTTTGCCCCAACCTGAAACCAATTCTTTCTAATATACTAGGCCTATATACTGTAACTTCTTCCACAGAATTTACGGTCATCACCAAGCATAAAATACCAGCCATAGCACTGTACTACATCTAGATTTTACAATATATTTCTGAGTAGGCCTACAATATGTATGCTTGTGTGTGTATGCACAGTATACTGTATGTGTTGGGCTAGTTTATGGCTATTCACGAGAAAGATAATGCATCTGTAATTGTTAAATTAGTTAGTTAGTTAACTGTAACTTATGCATGCTGGTTAAAATGTATCATCACCACGGCGATGCTACTTTGTTTTGGCTACCTTGTTAGCCTGGTTGTCACGACAAAGCTCAACTTGAACGCAAAATGTTATACAGCATGACAGACAGTATGGGCGGACCCAGGCTACTTTGATTCAGTCTTCAAACACAAATACACACATTTTCACATTTCTTAATCTGTACGGCTACTGATATCCTGTGCATGAAGGTTGTATGTCACAGACTACAGACTTGTAGTATTGTAGGTCTACCGCTCCACCTGAATACAACACAAACCAATCCTTTAAATGGTCTGATATTCTACTTTGCTGGTTCTATATACATTCTAAGGCCATATCCATATCTTCTCTCTGATGAGTTACATGAGCTCATCACTCAGATTGGAGTTTCACATCATGTTGAGTTGGACCATTATTTTGAATTTGTACTCTTACAAACTTCATTTAACAGTCTGAAAGACACAGACCATTCACAAACTTGTTTCAACGTAGAGAATATCACTTTTTAAAAATAAAGAAATAAATAAATCTTGCATTTATGCTCCATATGATGTGAAATATGTCATATCCGAACTTGAATTGTTGAATTATTGTCTCCATCTGTGCCGTTCTACTCCGGGGCCATTAAGTGCATACAGGCATGGTGTGAAAATGAGCACAGTTGAACCTGGACTAGATCCATAAGTGGAAGCACATTGCTTAAACCTGACAGGGTCTTGTGACCAACTCTGGATTAGCAAACTCCCCTCCTTTGTTCAAAATGGCAACCTGAATGTGTGGCTTTACACACACACACACACACACACACACACACACACATACACAGTAAGATAGACAGCTGAAGTAATTGGAGGGCTGCTTTATTGTTGGAAAAAGGTTTCGTGCTCAAATGAAGGCAGTCTGTCTGTGACTCTCTCCATGGCCACACTCTTGTGCAACACACCATTTCATTCCACAACAGCAACAACCAAACAAAACCAAACAAAACAAAAGAGAAAACAACAAGAAAAACAAAACAAAACAAAAACATCTTGCTTTATTTTTGATTATTCTCAGCAAATAAAGTCAGCATCCCCAGTCATGCGACGATAGAACATAGGCACGTTAATCCCAATGAGTGAGGTCTCTACAGAAAGAAGACATTAACAGAGATGGGAGAATCATTCGCTGTGTGGCCTCAAAGACTCCGCCCTCAGCAAGGGCTACTCTCACACCACAGCCCAGTGGATTGGATCGATACAGACATGATTGGAGGTGCTGGCCCTGCTCACCTTTGACCTTTGACCTTGTGAGCAAGGCTAACTCCAATCAGCCACAGGGCTAGCAAGGTTTGGATCGTTTCTCCTTTTTCTTCATTAACAAACACAATAAGCAGCTGAAAAGGCACGTGCCGTTTAGACATATTGCACCTGAAATTAACAGAACAATGAAAACCATGATGACTTCAAATAAATCTGAATAAAGCCATTATCAATGCACTAGTGTTTGTGTGTTGGTGTGGGTTCAGGGTGGGGGTGGGGTTGTGGGGGGTTTGATTTAAACAAGCATTGAACAGTCACACACACCCACACCTTCACACACACGCACACACAGGTGTAAGGAACAGTTACTCCACAGGGATCTGAATTAGTGCCTAGGAGAAAGGAGAATGTGATCAGGAACAGGATAAAACACACTCCTATAAAAGCCGTATGAGTGTGTGTGTGTGTGTGTTTTTCTCTGTGCATGTGTGTGTGCATGTGTGTGTATGTGTGTGTGCGTGACTGTGTTTGTGTGAGACTGAGTGAGCGAATGTGTATAAAAAAGGTGTATGTCTGTGTGTGGTTTGCTTACTGATGTTGTGTAGCCAAAAATACAAACGATGGGCCGTGTCTCACACAGTTGCTCATATGGACACACACACATACACACATCGGTGTGTCTGTCTGCATGCGCGATATAGCTCTACATTTGCATTGATTTATACATACGCTGTTACATTTTCATATAATTCTTTAATTTTAGATTTCACTCGTAAAAGTTCAAGTGTCTCGTCAAACGTAATTCCCTCTAAGCCTTTTCCTCTCTAGCCACAGGTGCTCGAAGCCAGTCAGCCGGAGTTAAGAATAGTTTGCTGGATAAGATTAATAGCAATAGTTTTTAACCACTTCTGTATTTACAAAATCTAAGCATGCTGTTCAAATAAAATTATATATTACATTATTTATAGACCCTTAAAAAGTTCATTCTTAACTTTTTAGCATTTGTGCCGTTTACATTATAGCTTACTGTACATTTTTATATTGTTTGTCTTCATCATTTGGTTTTTATTTTGTGATGACTGATTCAGATTTTTCTTTACTTATTTTTAATGAATGTGAATGGTGGTTCAGTAAGGGGAAGCAGTGATGGATTTTCATTTGGAGTTTTGTCTTTTTTTTTTCTTTCTTTCTTTCTTTCTTTTTTTTGGTTTATGTGTATGCCCACGCTCTGTCATGCAGCAGCCAGAACTGGAGGAGGAGGAGGAGAGAAGGACCTAGAGAAGTCAGGAATGACATCACTATAGGAAGCAGCTCCAGGATTCTGACGGTGTTCCAGCAAGTTCTTTTTCTTGCCCCCTGTTTGAAGACCAAGAGTTCTCGAGACCTGAAACTAAGTGCACAGTGCAGCCCCTGCTGCTCAACTCACCCGTCTCTCACAAATATCGCTCTATTCTTTACGACTATACACCCGTCTGTCGAAACAGCACACACACACACACACTCACACAACCTTTAGTGCCTTGTTACACAGGTTTACCCATCTCACCATTTCACACCATGTGACCGATGGCATCCTTCAACACACAAACACACACATCAGCCAAAAAAAATATCACAAAGATGCAACATAACAGTAATGTTCTAATATCGATGACAGTCAAATAAAACTCTTCGACTGAAAGACATTCTTCCTTTCTGTTCCCAGCTCATACATTCTCTCCTCTCTTCTCCAGCTCCCAGGACGTCTTTATTAAAAAGCTAGACGGACCCAGCAGGACAGTGCCGCCGAGGGCATTTGCAAAGCAGCAGAGTTTCAACTGAAAAAAAAAAAAAAAAAAATTATCAAAACCACCACCTCTCCGGACTACTACTTTGACTTTTCTAACATGTTCAAGCTTGTCCTAATAGCCCTGAAGTTCTGGTCATCTCTCTCAGACTCTTACAGACAGACACACATACACACATACTCACATACAGAAGCAACCTCTGCCCAGTGTCCACCCTCTCTGAGGGCAACACAAGGGATGCGAGGCTGATTCACCAAGCGGCTGCATAAAAAGAAACTATAGGCTTTTAATATACAGTCTTTAGCAAGAATCTCTCTCTCTTTCTCTCTCACTCTCTATGTGCCACGAAACTGTCAATCATAACAACATTCATTTCTGATTTGTCAAGAGGCCTCTACTGCAGTCATGACTGACCAATCGCACAACTTCTGGTTCAGAAGAGCCATCGCACATGGTTACCCAACTGGCCTGAAGCCAAACCCTCTCTCCTGAAAGCCCTAAGTTCAAGCTCAGCCCTGTGAATTCCACCCAGTGGCAGGGCAGGCTGAGCTCTATAGCGCCCTCAAGTGGTCTAGGATTCCTCATGACTGATTACTCATGCAGATTTCTGAACAAAGCATGCCATCATGCATCATCGTTATGCATTGAACAAGCACAATTATCCATTAATGAGTCTGGACTTGCGTGTGTGTGTGTGTGTGTGTGTATGTATATATGTGTGTGTGTGTGTGTGTGTGTGTGAGTGTGTGTGTGTGTGTGTGTGTGTGTGTGTATGTTTACGTATACTTATGGGGTCCTGGTAAGCTGCACCAGCTTGGACAAATAAGTCTGACATCATGACAACAAAGAAATGCATGAGGAGTTACTGATGGTGACATTGCTGTATCATATAATAATATCATGAACAACATTTTTGGATGGTGATAAAGTTTTCTCCACATTTTCCTGTTTTTGTTTTTTTGTTTGTTTGCTTGTTTGTTTTTTTGCCCTTCAAGTAATGCAAAAACCCCCAAAGGATCGCCCGCCCAGGCTCAGCCTCTGAGAAACAGTAGAGAAAGAGAGAGGTCTCCACTCTGGCTCTCCTGGAGTGTCAGTGTCTGCTCAGGTCTGGTCAGTTGGCGTGGCCGCTCCGTGCCACCCCAGAGCCGTAGTGGGCAGAGCAGAGAGGGCAGAGAGCTGATTGGTGAATACACCTCGGAACACACATGCCAGAACCAATGAGGGTTAATCGGAACACCTCCATCACTGTAGGTCTGCTGCTCAGTGTCTGTACGTGTCTGAGTCTGTGTTTGGATGCAACAAAATAGGACAAAAGCGATAATGTTTGGTTTCATCTTAGAGTCTTCAAGCTTCAAGGAAATCGCTCCACTCTCCCTCCCTCTCTCTCTCTCTCTCCACCGTTAGACCTGTGAAGTCTGTAAACAATTTTTTGTTTCTTATTCTTATTTTTGAACATCTTTTTTTTTGTTTGTTAACTTGCAAATGAAATTTTAATCTGTACATGTGTGGTTAGATTCAAGGATTCCTCTTTCTTTTGCTTGGAGTTAATATTTATGTTATTATTCTTATTATTATTGATATGAAAAGTCCCAGGGAGAGGTGGCAGCCTAACACTTGGACTCCCTGACTTCTTTTTGGTTTCGCCCCTTTTCTTTGCGTCCTTTGCCCTCGTTCTCGTCCTGCTTGTCCTTCTCGGGCTTGGTGACGCTGTCGTACGACGGCAACGACGCGGTCGAGGGCGTATTCTCCTTCTTTTCCTGATTGGTTCCTCCGTTCTCCAGCTTGTTGTTGGCTGGCCTGCGCTTGCAGACGAAGCCGGACCGGGCCAGGTGGGCGCGGTAGGCCCGCTGGATGACCACGGCTGACACCTCCTCCTGCTTGCGGCGCAGCGTGGTGGTGATGGGCTCATAGGACACCTTGGAGGGGTTGGCCGCCACAAAGCGCTCCTCCATCTGCTGCCGCATCATGTCCAGGTCACCGCTGTCGCCCAGCACGCGCTTTGTGAAGGCGAACAGGATGTCCAGGCAGTGGATGCGGTCGCCGCTGACCATGGGCAGGTCCATGGCAATCAACTCGATGATGTTGGGCTTGGGCACACGCAGCGGGTGCTCCAGGGTGTCGGCGAAGTCGGGCAGCTTGGCGAAGGTGATGAACTGCGAAGCGTCCGGGTCGAACTTCTCCCAGATCTCGTAGAAGGATTCGAAGTCGTCCTCGCAGAGCGGGTCGGCACTCTCCTCCGTGGCCACACTGAAGTTCTCCAGGATGATGGCGATGTACATGTTGACCACGATGAGGAAGGACACGATGATGTACATGACGAAGAAGAAGATGCCGACTGAGGGGTTCCCGCAGTTGCCCTTGACTGTGGTGCCTGGGTTCTCCTTGAGGGGGTTGCAGTCGGGAGGGTAGTTCAGGATTGGGGCCAAAAGTCCGTCCCAGCCAGCTGACGTGGTGATCATGAACAAGATGATCATGGAGTTGCCGAATGTCTCAAAGTTGTACATGTCGTCAATGCCCAACTCTCGCTTGACGTAGGCGAAGTTGGACATGCCGAAGATGGAGAAGATGAACATGACCAGAAACAGCAGAAGGCCGATGTTGAACAGGGCAGGAAGTGACATCATCAGGGCAAAGAGCAGAGTTCGGATGCCTTTGGCTCCTTTGATCAGACGCAGGATGCGGCCGATACGCGCCAGACGGATCACCCTGAACAGTGTCGGAGACACAAAATACTTCTCAATCAAGTCCGCCAGGAACATACCTGCGAAACGCAGAAAGATAGAAAGACAAATTTAGTAAGAAAAAAAAAGATTTGACAAAATGAGATATATTTTGGCAAATATTCTGTCCTAGAGTATTCTGGGGCATAACATAGGGCATGTGCCATCTGATTCTTGCAATCCAAAGACTATATTATATAGGTCCCATACAGTAAGGTCCCATTGTGCTCTGCTGCAGGCCTCCTCATTGTCTTGGCTCTGCAGTATTAGCAGTGTCCCTGTCCAACCACCAGGGGGCAGCAGAGGACGAGCTCCGCTCTGCTGACTAATGAAAATCCATCTTCACCAGAGAAGGTGGAGGCGGGGGCCATTACAGTGGAGAATTTCTCACAGTACTCACCTTGAACCAGAACATTCCAATCATTAGGTCTACTTGCAGTTACTGATCTATGTCAACATGTGTCTTTGTTTGGCTAAACGCTCTACGCCAGGGGACGGCTAGACAGGATGACGTAAATATGACCCACTATGGGAACAAGGACTGAATAAACCTCTTGACTTGTGAGTGGAGGAACTATCGATGACCAGTGACCACATGAAAACTTACCCACTATAGAGAGGATGACCACAACGCAATCAAAGACGTTCCAGCCATTGGTGAAGTAGTAATGTCTCAGGGCAAAGAGCTTGAGCACAAACTCGGAGGTGAAGACCACAATGAAGATGAAATTGACCCAGTAGAGGATGTTTTCGGTCTCCTCCGTTTGGTCGTCCGTCTCCACCATCATGGTGACCATGTTGAGGCAGATGAGGATCATGATGGAAATGTCAAACACCTGCTGGGTCACAAAGTCAAACACTTTCCCCTGGATGTCATTCTGCAAAACACAAGGGGAGAGAGAGAGAGAGAGAGAGAGAGAGAGAGAGAGTCATTGAAAAAAAAAATAACACTCAAAAATAAATCCACAAAACATTTTTTTTGTGACAATAATAGAGATACAATGGTGATGGAGAGAGAAAATCTGTCTTAAGGAGAAGTCTGTGAATCATTGAATAGCCCTGTTGTTTAAGGTCACCAAATACTGTCTATAGGAAAAAGAGCCAGAAAAATTGATGCAACATACAATAACAAATTAATAACCAATAACTGAATGGGGCATAGCAAAATAACGAACTAATAACCAACAACTGAATGGGAAATAAAACTAAAGTTAGCTACTGTGCCCCATTTACTTTGTGTTGCCAATTCACTATTCGGTCTATGATGCATCAATTTTCTTTTTCCTTTTTCCTACTGACAGCACTTGGTGACCTTGAACAAAGGGGCTATGGACTGATTCACAGCGGACGTCTCCTTTTCCCAATGACTGGGAGAAAAGCAACCCTAGTGGCCAAGAAAGCATCAGCACAACAGTGAGAGGGATCGCTGAAAATTGTACCAGAGGTCTGGGAATTGGCTTCTGTGGTTTCTTAGAGCCGAGCTTCTTCATGGCGTTGTAGTACTTTTTCTGTTCCTCCGTCATGAAGATGTCCTGACCTCCAAAGTGCAGACACAACACAGTTCTGGTTACAACCATGGAGATATCAGGCCCAGAGACAAATGACCCCTACTGCCCCATTACTGTTAATGTGAAGGCCAATGCTAGGCTAACTAGGTGCTGTTGTCATTGATAATGAATGGCAGCCTGAGGCTTAGCCTGTGTAATGGGTGGCCCCTGAGAGGAAGGGGAGAGAGAAGAAGTTGAACTCTTATCTTTTTCTTCTGCTGGTTGAAGTTGTCAATGATGACACCAATGAAGAGGTTGAGGGTGAAGAAGGAGCCAAAGATGATGAATATGACAAAGTAGATGTACATGTAGATGTTGTCCTCATACATAGGCTGGTCTTCAACCTACACACACACACACACACACACACACACACACACACACACACACCAAAACATACACTGATTTATCAATAATAACATTCCATCACATACTGTAGTCTATCTGTGTATAGTATTGTTATAATGTGCAGCATGGGAAGCAAAACATTATCAGGACCTTTCTGGAATCCACAGCGGCATACATGATGTCCATCCAGCCTTTGAATGTAGCCTACAGAGGAGGCAATAGAGTTTTTTTACAGAAGGTGCTGAACAGCAGTACATTTATGGACAAACCAGCCACAGTGCTGGAAGGCAGGCTGATGCTTACCACTTGCAAAAGAGCCAGATAGCCTGCACCCACGTTGTCAAAGTTGATCTTGACGTTTTTCCAGCGCACCTCCGTGTGATTGGAGTTGATCAGCTCGAAGCACTGTGTCCGGTTGTTGACGTCCTCGGGATCGAAGTACTCCTCAGACGTCTCGTTGAAGCAGTAGTAGTACTTGCCAGCGAACAGGTTGACCCCCATGATGCTGAAGATAAGCCAGAAAATGAGGCAGACGAGCAGCACGTTCATGATGGAGGGGATGGCGCCCACCAGAGCGTTGACCACCACCTTAAACACGGAGGCACACACAAGACCACACCACAGTGATGAAGACGGCCAAGTCAGAAAGAAAAACACTGTATCCTTCACAATAAAAGCATAAAGCGGGGCAGCTGGTGTTCAGGAATAGACTTGCTAGACATGCTGTGTTTTTTTTTTTTTTAAATAGAAAATGATTTGATTTCCATGCTTGTGGTTCTGGTTCTCAATGTAAACCTTACAGTCTACTTTGAGAGGCTGATTTGTACTCTAAATTTAGCTAAAGTCATCATTTAGCAGAATATGCTCAAGATGCAGAAAATACTACTTTTATTCTTTAAAGATAATAATTACAAAAAATGACCACATGACCACAGTGGTGATAGAGCACCAGGAAACTTTTCAAAATTGAAATCACCCAATCAGGATATCTGGAAGAGACTGACCAGTAAAACTGTTCAAAGGGTGACCCAATGGATCCCCAACTTCAGACCTAACTACGGTTCTCACTCAGCTAAGCTAAGCATAAGCGAAACGAAATCGAAAAATCTTACTGACTCAACATTTTATGTTCAGAAGGACAGCCAAGAAGATGCACAGCGTCTGTGTCACAGCCACATCCAGTCCACATGCAGAGTCATGCCACCGCAAGAGGAGAGAGGAAGATGTATACTCTCACACGCACACCATCTTAGATGGGCCGTTTGGATGACTACACACACCAGAGTGCAAACAGATGTATACTCTCACACGCACACCGTCTTAGATGGGCCGTTTGGATGACTACACACAGTGCAAACAGCCATCTGGAGGGTTTGCTAAAGAGTACAGATCTTTCCCTCTCTATAAAGTCATTCCAGTCCGAAGGGTAAAGCAAGAAGCAACCATTCCCTCCTCCTCACAGAAGACAGGAGAGCAGCACTGCTACCTACCTGTACCTCCCTAAAATCCCACTGTGTGACACTGATTTGGTTATCTGCCTGTTTAGGCACATCATTTTTTTAAATGGACAGAAACTTGTTTTACTAAAGCACCTGGAGTAAACAAATAATGTCATCATTCTCCTGGTTGTCTGACAGCTACACCATGGTCAGCCTCCACCAATTCTCATGCAGCTGACCATGCAGACATGTAGCATTAAGTGCTAAGGCTGATAACACCAGCGACTAATCATCAATGCAACTAGTGCACTAGAATTTACAATTGTTCAAAATAATTACATTTACATTCATATATAATTTTAATATAACAGTATTTGCTTCAAGAGTTTATTTTTCTTTAAACTCTCCATGCAGTGTGTCTTTGTCAAGAGTGTGAGGAGTATGAGATCATTGCTTATATTGACATTAATGTGGATGACATGCAAAGCCAAGCGTTTCTTTTTTTTTTTTTGAATGGCCTGAACACAGAGTCCCTGACCAACCCCATACAAAGACCCTCCCCCTGCCCCGCCCACTGTCCCACCCCATGCCCCGCCCCCCGACTCTCCCAGGGGGAAGCACACATCTGGGGTGGAGAGGGGAAGGGTCAGCAGCGACAGGAAGCACAGACGGGTGGAGCCTTTAGGCCTTATTTCACACAATGACGGGAATAGGAGCGTGTTCTTCCACTTCATCTTTCTCATCCTCTAGCTGGAGCATAAAGGAACTCTATTCACAAAGTACTTTAATTGCATTCTTGTGAAGTACACTGAGCTCACTTCCAATTTGGCTGCTTTTAGTCTATGTGCTGCATAAGTACAACTGTTCATGCGGGACTTGTACACCACATGGGATCAGAGTACTTCTACCAAAGCCCTACGCCCAAAGTTGAGGGGGGAAAAACAAGTTCATTCACCATCACCGATCTTCAACTAAATAACTATTGTTATTGCTTGGTAAATGGTGGTACAGTATATGTCTGTGTGTTATAGTGTAGTGGTGGTCTCTGCAGACTAATGATTTTGACATAGTGGTTAAACAAATAATACCCCCCCCCCTCCCTGGAGAGTCCATCAACCCCCCTATGGGAGGACAGACGCACTGTATGGGTGGGTAGAGTAGGTACAGGTAGGTACTGTATGTATGCATGGAGAGCCAGAGAACACAAAGGCCTCAGGGGTGGAGGGGGAGGTGGAGGTGGAGGAGACTCAGGATGTTTAGTGAGCAGTAGATGGGTGGAGGAGAAGTCTGGGGTTTGGAGCAACAGTGGGCGAGACAGCGTCAAACAGACAGAGCGACTAAGCAAAGAGAGAGCGAGAGAGAGAGAGAGAGAGAGAGAGAGAGAGAGAGAGAGTGTGTGTGTCTGTGTGTGTGTGCATACTGTATGTGTGTGTGTGTGTGTGTGTGTG
>JASCQY010000232.1:15228382-15239367 GCA_030264315.1 Sardinella tawilis
GTGTGTGTGTGTGTGTATGTGTAGTTATGTGTATGAATATCATCTCACTTCTTCTTGAAGTCCTCCACCAGGTCTTTCATGTTGTTCAGATCTCCCTCCAGGCGAAGCTTCTCGTGCCCCAGAGAGTCGAGGTGGCGGCGCAGGTCAGCGATGTAGGCCTGAAAGAGGGAGTCGATTTTGGAGGAAGCGGTCGTCTGTTCCTGTAGGAGGCTCCATTTGGTCTCCAGCATCTTGTTCTGCTGCTCCAGGTGACACACATTCTTGCCAGGAAAAAAGGAGAGAAACAAAGGTTATTGCAATTTTTCAGCTCTGCTGACACCTCTATGCCCAATTGTTTCTTTTTATCAACATCTTCACACACTATCAATCTTCCTTTCTAAGTAGCAAGTTGACATACATTATTAATGAATCAGTCAACTCTTTTGCTTCACTAGTTAACTATATATTGTAAAAAAAAAAAAAAAAAGATAACTCCGTTCTGCTAGAGAAGCAGCTTCAGATAACAGTCCTCTCTGCCATACGGACCCATTCATTATCCTGACAAGACCACGGTCTCAGTGTATTTGGACTTAGGAAGAGTCCTATTCTAAAATTAGTTGCACGTCCAATTAACTCTGAAGGAACCTTGGTCCTGATATGGTTTGATCTGACTGATCAGAAGTATTACATTCATCTCCAGTGACAAAATGTGGCATAAAATAATGGATATTTAATAACAAACAGTAGAAAAAATATCAGTAACCACTCCTAATATTAGTAAACACTCCTAAATCTCGACCCTTCAAATCACTTCCACATTGACACATTGACCTGACTGAAATATAAGTGATGCACTAGGGAGGCAGAGGGGTTTGAGGTTGTGATAGATGGAGACTCACTCTGTTGATGAAGGAGGCAAAACGGTTGTTCAGGGCCTTGATTTGTTCCTTCTCGTGCAAGCGGACCTCCTGGTACTCGGGGTCGATGTTCAAGGGGAGAGGAGCCAGGAGTTTTTCATCAAAGGCCACGTTCTTTATGGGTGTGGGGCACACGGCTATTCTGTTGCCCCAACCCCCAACCCGGTAGCCATGATCCAGCGATCCTGCAGAGAAGACATTTCCCCCAGCGCCTGCAACCGCCCTTGCACCTCCCACAAAGCCTCTCCTGTAGATCTGGGTGACTCTGTGCTGCTGCCGAGCCACTGGGGTTGTAGTGCCAATAGTAGTATGATTGCTGAAGCTCTTGGTGGTTCTGGTTGACATTGTGCTCTACTGAACGCACGCCGCAGAGATGGAGAGATGGAGAGATGGAGGGATAGAGAGAGACGGAGGGAGGAATGAGAAGCAGGTTCAGTCTTTCCCCTTTATATCTCTGCAAGGTGGGGCTGGACAAGGTGATTGTGTGTGCTCATGTGAAACATTAACTTGGCTAATCTCCTACTAGGGCACATTCAAACCAATTTCATAGCTTACATAATTCCTCCATCTCTCCTTGTGTCTGTTTGTGGAGACATGCAAAGGGAGTGTGAACAATTTACTCTGTGGTAAAATTATTGTTCTTTTTTTCTAAATGCTTCAACATCAGTGATTCTTTTGACACAATTTCCAATCCATTCACAAAGTTTACCAACCTAAAAGCACAACCAATGCTTTACACTTGCACATTTTTTGCTAAGTTGTTAACACAACACAATGCACAGCACCCTTTTTGCAAAACTGTAAACTCTAGACTCTACTCTAGAGTTCACAATTGTATAGCACACTTCTAGAGAAAGAGGCAGTTGAAAGTGGGGCGTTTAACCACAAATAGGGGGCATTGATGTCAATTTGTTATCACAAATCTTAAAACTCTGCAAACAAAATATTCCACTGAATTTGAAATGAGAGATATAAAGATGTGTTCATGCCTGTAAGTCGGCAGATTTCTCTATGAGTGCTGCTGCTCACACCATACAGGTTATGATCAGGGCAACAAGTTAGGAGCGCCATTTTATACCCATCAATCTACAGTACAAAAAAGAATAGTTAGTTAAGGGCGAACAGCTTTTCATACAGGTTTACTCCAGAATATTTGCAGTCTAATAATGTTTGGATGTCATGAGGGGTGTCATGGGGACCGAGGGGGCTGGGGGTTTGTTCTGCACAGGAGGGGAAGCACTGATGAAGGACAGGATTGAGCAGACAGTGAGGAGGTGTGGTGAGCACAAGAGGAGAAGCACTGATGAAGGACAGAGAGAGAGGAGGACAGGAAGACAGGAGGAGATGAACGACAGAGAGTGAGGAGGACAGGAGGTGATGAAGGAGAGAGAGTGAGGAGGACAGGAGGAGATGAAGGACAGAGAGTGAGGAGGACAGGAAGTGATGAAGGACAGAGAGTGAAGAGCACAGGAGGTGAAGCGGTGATGAACGACAGAGAGAGAAGAGGACAGGAAGACATGAGGAGATGAAGGACAGAGAGAGAAGAGGACAGGAAGACAGAAGGAGATGAACGACAGAGAGAGAAGAGGACAGGAAGACAGGAGGAGATGAACGACAGAAAGAGAAGAGGACAGGAAGACAGGAGGAGATGAAGGACAGAGAGTGAGGAGGACAGGAGGTGAAGCGGTGATGAAGGAGAGAGCGTGAGGAGGACAGGAGGAGATGAAGGAGAGAGCGTGAGGAGGTGATGAAGGACAGAGAGAGGGGAGGTGTGGAGAGCACAGGAGGTGAAGTGATGATGAAGGACAGAGAGTGAGGAGGTGATGAAGGACAGAGAGAGTGAGGAGGTGTGGAGAGCACAGGAGGTGAAGTGATGATGAGTGTGAAGTGAAGGCAGGGTGTGGAGGATGAACTATGACCAAATCTCATGACCAAACCTTTTGACTGTCATCCAGTGATCATTTATTTGAAAATCATCCCAAATCATATTTTTGCACACACTTGCAGACATAAAAATGGACTTACATGTTTTGATTGTTTCAGTCACCATCTGTGGCATACTGGTTGTATGTGTACTCTATGTAAAGATGAATAAAAAGCTGCAGGTATTAACCTGAAGACATGTATTGCCTGTTAGCAGGTCTTGGGTGTGTTAGTGGTGAGTCAGTGTGTGGGTGTGTTAAGGGCATATAGATGTTTGTGTGTGATATGTATAGGTGTATATGTGTGTGTGTGTGTGTGTGTGTGTGAGCTCTTCACTCCAGTCCCCTCACTGACACTCCAAACATTCCTCTGGGAGCTGCCCTGCCAACGCCCCTGGATTCTTCTCAGCACCTCAGACCCACACAGGTTACTGATTAGCTGCACAATTCATCCTGTCTTTGATAAACGTCTCTGTTCTTTCTCCATAGCAGAGCAAACAGATAACTCTCGGATTTTAACAGGAGGACAGTGGACACAATCAATCGTCTTTAAGATTGTATGTCTACATTGAATACCTTCTTTAAACAGCAGCACACATGCACACACAGACACACACACACATACACACACACATACACACACACATGCACGCACACACGCGCGCACACACACATACACACACAGACAGTTCTATGGTTAGTAGGATGACAATCTGTGAATGCCATTGGTAGGTGTGGCTGAGGAAGATAAGCACATATGATCTGAGCTAACTGCTAAGGTTAACTGCTCTCTCTCTCTCTCTCTCTCTCTCTCTCTCTCTCTGTGTGTTGTGTGTGTGTGTGTGAGAGAGAGAAAGAAAGAGAGAGCACAAGTTGTGATGTGTGCAGGTTACTAGGATTCCTATTTATTGTAAACTCTAGTTCTAATATTTTTTTTTTGATTGCTTGGGCACAATTTTTGAAACTTTTGGCTATTTTTGCAAAACGCTACACCCAAATCACAAATCCTTTCACCCAACAAGCAAAACATATGAACTTACTTTAAAGAACTTTTTGCAAACACACTTTCTGCTTAAAGGAATATGCCACCCAAACATGAAATTAAGTCAGTCTCGGTCACCCTCAGACTTAAAACTGTGAAAAAAAGACCTGGTTAAAATCCGTCCAGGCGTTGTCCTGCTTTGGGAGCAGCGTTTTTTGGCTTTAGCTTAGCGCAGTTGCTGTAAACCAAGGGAGTCACTATGCAAGCTCACTCCCTTGCTTTACAGCAACTGCGCTAAGCTAAAGCACTTAGTAACCTGTACTGTATGCCTCAAATCACCCCCCCCCCACACACACCGCTGTCAGAGGCTTCCCTGCAAGGCAACCAACCGACTCATTAGGGGCAGTTTGGGGTTCAGCATCTTGCATGATGGGGTCAGACAGATCTTGGCTCCAGTCTGCAACCCTTCGGGCCCTCCACTGCCTGCCCCACCACAGCCCTGACTCACGCTGCGCCACCTGACACCACTTGACACCACTTTCACTCTTTCATAGTTCAAAATTGTAATCCAGACAAATCTTTACTCTTGCAATGCCAAAGGTCTAAATGTTGAGAGAAATCGTCAAAAAGTGCTTTGGCATGTGTCGATGTAGGAAGAATAGTGTGGGTAGAAGACAGAGAAGTGTATGTTTTTTTAACAAGTGTGCTATAAAATTGCAAAAAGTGTGACTGTTTACTTGGAAGTTTATTACAAAAAGCGGCAGGCCTATAGCAAGGAGGAGGTCACTAAATTATTTGTCTCCAATCTCCCATTTGCTCCCCTCCTTCATATCAAATTAAAGCCCCCCCATGTGCGTCATCCATCAGGACTAGGCTACATTGCAACCCTGCCTTTAAACCTTACACAGAAGATCCACTCATTTTCAACATTTCCAAATGAATTAAATGAACAAATTTTGATGTACAGTTGATGTGAACAAACCAGATTACAGTCCGATGCATTACATTCTTTGTATACCAAAACTTCCAGGGTGGGGTCTGACTCGTAGGCTGACTGCCTTCATGCTGCCGAGGCACTGATGCCTGTAAACAGATGAGTAGAAAGTTGTAAATCAGTGGTTGCTTAGTGATACGACTCAGAAAACTGATTTATGAGGGACTTGAATGCTGAATATATGAGAGACGATCATTTTAAAGATAAAAATGCAAACTTCAGTCATGAAGATAAAGTTATCTTCAACTGTGAACTTGCCCAAAGGTCAAAGTTTCCTTTGGGTGTGTATTACAACCCATTGCCCAAAAATGTAATTTGTGCTGTCGCAATTGGTTGTGTCCTTTACTCTATCAGATGTATGTAGATAGGTATAGACTCTAGTGAGATACAGTTATCTTCATGCATTAAATTCAAAATGAAAGTCAAAAAGGAAAGTGTTGTGTCATCTCTCTGAGACCACACCTTGCACTGGTTGCTGTCAGTCAATGAGTCTATTATGAATCTATGATGTGATTTTTACTTTTACCATAACAGGCTTGCCATTAGCATATTGTTTCATGTAAGGTTGAGCTTCTGAGACACAGTCCTGTATCAGATGGCATTTAATTTCGAGTGATTTATTTACATTTTTCTCACAGTGGGGATTCCATAAATGCATAACTGTCTCCAGACCTTTGCCCATCTGTCTTTGGTTAGTCTGTGAGATAATGTCTGTGAGATAAAATCACAAGCGTCAAGCTGAGAAGTATGCTAGACAATAGGTTATACAGATCCAATACATAATCGCGACTTCAAGTACATAGTATTTTTCAAAATTTTAATCCCGCCTCCAAGTACAAAAAGTTTTGAAAAGGTGGGAGTCAGACCACATCATAGTGATTGCCATAGCAACCTATAGCATAGCCATAGCATAGAGCTCTTAGCAACCTTGGCCAGATGGGCTGGAGTGGCAGATAAAAGTCCACTCTGCCAGATGCAGACGCCAAAGTCACAGGTGTGACTGTACTGTAGGTGAGATGAGCAGGAGTGGCAGGTGTAGCCAACGTCACAGGTGAACTAACAAAAGTGAAAAGAAGAGCATTCAGGACAGAAAACTTTTTTTCTTCATCTTATGTGACCTTTTCCTTTATAGGGACTGAACTGACATGGAGAAAAATAAATGATTTTTTATCATTGACTGAGTTGTGTCTGATGCCCTGATGTTGTCAAGTTTTAAGGCTTCTCTTATGTGTAATGTGATGATTATTGTGGAAGTAGGCCTGGTGTAGCCAAGGTGCCCCAGTGGGCCTACACCTAACCGACCTTGTGTGTGTGTCCCAAATATTGCTATTAAATGTCCCACATTTTCATTTAGGCATAAATAAAGCACCAGACATTTAATCTCTTTTGTTATCTATTATTGCGCTAAATATAATTTTTTAGAGAGATTATGGACACATTTGACTAAAAGTGCCATTTAGTCAAAACAAACATGGCCTAGGCCTATTAGAGTGACAGAGAGACAAAGAGAGAGAATGAGAAAGCAGAGGAAGTATGTACATTAAAAGTTGTCCGTATAGATAGGTGAAGAGAGAGAAATCAGCAAAATTGATCACAAGTGACAGCTTTTGTGAATGCTTAACTATTCTTTGGCACAATTTCTGAAACTATTAAAATTTGTTGCCAGTAGCCTACACTTAGTTTTTGCCCAACTAAAAGCAAGAATTTGCATTTGATCTGGATTACAATCTAGCACAATATCGGACAGAGAGTGGGACAGGCAGGAGAGGTGAAGAAGTAAGAAGGGACAAGGACTCTTACTGTAGTGTAGGGCTATAGCCTACTAAAATACATGTAAAATATCCATGATTGGTACGTTTGACTACTTGACTATAATGTATCAGGTTATAGATAGTTATAGACCTACTGTGTGCAATTGGTGCTTTGCGTGCTATGGATTGTGTGTACAAAAACATTTTAAGAGTGTTAACAGTAATTAGAGGATTTTTGCCATGTTTGGTGCTTTTAGCCAGTGATGTCAGGATGTGGTCTGTGAGTTTTCTCAGTAGCATTCGCATTTGCCTGAACACTCTCAGGCCAATAAAGGATTCCTTCGTGGCCGTATTGACTGCACCAATGGGGTCTGGTTCCAATAAAAGGCCACTTCATAATTGATTGACAATACCTGTATCAAGTTGTAGAAGAGCTTTTATCTACGTTGCCCAATCAGCGCCGACTTGGTCACAAGCACAAGTCACAACAACAGAAGCCATCCAGTCGTCATCTAGCTGTGAGAAACATGGCGGCTTCCATGATTAGGTGGCTGCGGGGATTGTACGTCTTCTTCTTGACATGCCTCCTTTCCGTATCCGCTTTCTTAAATTTAGAGGAATTAAACGAAATGAAATATGGAATTCAGATTTTGTCAGACCCAGTGATCATGGGGCAGGTAAGGATCAAAGTACCTTGGGTTTGGTCAGCTAGCTTGTAAGCTAACTTAGGCTAGCCAGCTGAGCGCAACATGACATAACATCAATCTAAAGCTAAATTTCACCTGTTAGGTTGCAAACAAGTCGACAAATAGGGACATTAGGTAATGAGCGATCAGAGTAAAGACAACTACGGTAATGAAAGTGATCGTTTGACGCCGCTGTGCTTTTTATCGGCGCATTTTAAAACATATGTTTACATGTTATGCTGTCAGATGTTACCACAGAACTATGATGACAAACCCCGAAATGGACAAAACGTCAATACATTGCAACATTAGATTTTGTACAATTTTAAATGTGAACTTTGAAATTGATCTTGTTCACGTAGAGGCCTAGTCAACCGTGTATCCTGTTTTTGAAACCTAATGAACGTGTTTATTAACAAGGAAGGAGTAGGAAGTTAGGCTAGACTTAGTTCCTGAAGATAAGCGGAAGCGGGATAAAAAGATGCAGAATCGTCTTCAACAAGGCTGTTATTTTGCACCTGAAGATACCGGTAACGTTACTTGTAGCATCAGCAGTGGGGAGGCATTTCATAAACATGCTCGAGTGTGGCGGTGTCTTCACAGCTGTCAGGCATCAATGCATAATTTCATTTACTTAGTGTGTTTATGATAAAATCCATCTGCTGTACAAGTTTGCAAAACTTGACATGTACAAGACAGCCCAATGTGCCTGCCTGTCTCCATATGAAGTTGTTTCATTTATTGTTTTTCTGCTGGAGTGTCAAGGTTTAGGTCTACATGTGAAGGAGAGCATAGAGATTGAAACAAGCACACAACTTCTGTAACCCAGATGACGTTTTCCACAGGCTTCAGTGTAGAATTGTGGACATCATTGCTGTGACTGTGCTGTTTATGGATTAGATTATGCATCTATTAATTATTTCCTTTGCATCTGTAAGTTTTCCTGAAAGGAGCCTGAACTGCACTTGTCCCTTTAAGCGCTTTCTTACCCAGGGCTACTTGTTGATACTCATGTTAATTGGCTGTATCCACAGTGTGTGTCTGTGTGTGTGTGTGTGTGTGCGCGCGCGCGCATACATGCGTTCATGTGATGTCTGTGTCTGTGGATGTGCGTATGCATGCATGTAATGTGAATGCTGGATGTGTGTCTGCACGTAGGCGCAGTCTGAGGATGTGATGCTGGTCAGCAGCAAGTACAAGCAGCGCTACGAGTGCCGTCTGCCCGCCCAGGCCCTCCTCTTCCAGCCGCACTCGCCCAGCGAGGCCCCGCCCACCAGTGCCAGCAGCTACAGTGGCCCCACCATCCCCCAACTCCTGCAGCCAATGAGCAGCGCTCCTTGCCTCATTAAGGTCTGTCAATCATCTTTCATATCGCCAGTGCCATAAGTGTATTCACTTACCCAACATGCAGTAGCTGATATGCGATTCAGTGCTAACCCGTGCTCAGGGCATCATGTACCTGGTCACTACTTAGTGCCAGCCATCATTTAGAACATCAGTAGAATACTTGATTATGATGTGATTGAGTAGATGTTCTCATCACAGAGTCGGTTTTGCAGTGCTAAGTTCTGTCGCAGTAATGTGTGGTTATTTTTTTAATTAACTAAAATAAGGCTAGTTACTGCTGTGTTGTTTTAATTTTTTTTTTTAAATAATTTTCTATCTCTTCCTCTGTGCCTCTCTCTCCTAGACAAAGGACTGGTGGACTTATGAGTTCTGCTATGGCAAGCACATCAGGCAGTATCACCTAGAAGGTTGGCTTACAGTATATCTACTGATTATTAGGCCTGACAAATGTTCAGTACTTTTGCTGTCAATCATGCTTTCTTTGATTCTTCTGAAATATTAGCTTCTGCCTTTGTGAGCTGGTTGGACTGGTGAAAATCCCAAGCAGATTGGGAAATTTATATTTTCTCTTGCTATGGGAATATCTACTACCTGTAACAAAAATATTGTCATGAGTGGCTATTTAAAGTGCTTTTTCCCCTCTGTTTCAGACTCGGAGATTAAAGGAGATGTCCTGTTCCTCGGCTACTACAGTTCCGAGTTTGACTGGAGCAATGAGACTGCTAAGGTAAAGCTCTGTGTTCTGCTTCTAGAACTCTCTGTCATGTGCTCGGAATGCTTTTGCTCTCTGAACATCCGTGCCTCTCTCCCACCTGGTGCCTCCAGGCTTCCAAACAGCACCGGCTCAGGCGCTACCACAGCCAGGCTTACACCAACGGCTCCAAGTGTGACCTCAATGGCAACCCCAGGGAGACTGAAGTCAGGGTGAGCCACTGTTACAACCCGGACATTTCCTTGATGATCCATTCTCTCAGTTAGCGAGTCGTAAACTTGTATATTCTTGGTTTCTGTGGTGTGTGTGTGTGCTCAGTTTGCGTGTGAGGAGGGTTCGGTGGACTACATAGCGCGGGTGGACGAGCCCCAGTCGTGTCGCTACGTGGTGACCATCCACACCAGCCGGCCGTGCCCCCACCCCCACCTGCGCCCGCCCCCCTCCACAAGACCCCAGCCAATCATATGCCAGCCTGCACTCAGCCCCCAGCAGTACATGGACTACGTCAAGGCCCAAGTCTGTGAGTTGCAGTGTGTGTGTGTCTCAAAGGGGTGGCTTCAGGGGTGTGAGTGTGTGTCTGAGTGTGTAAGGTGTGTTTCTCAAAGGGGCTTTGGGGGTCTATAAGTGAGTGTTGTGAGTTTTGAGTTTTGAGTGTGAGTGTGTCAGTGTGTGTTTCTCAAAGGTGTGTGCTTCTCATGTTTTCCTTGTGACTGATTTGCCTGCCCCCCCCCCAGCGGACACCAAACGTAAGGTGGAGCAGATCTCAGAGGAGTTGAAGAACCTGGATGAGATTTTGTCTAAAGATGAGGGAACAGATGGTGGAGCAGACAAGATGGAGGCCACAGTGGAGTCCACAGACACCCAGGCTACAGGTCCGTCTGTTCTCCTTATTCAGATAGCCAATCATAATGAGTGATCTTTATTGAGATAGCCAATCATAATGAGTGATCTTTATTGAGAGAGCCAATCATAATGAGTGATCTTTATTGAGATAGCCAATTATAATGAATGATCTTCCTTAAAGGAGTTATCTGGAGTGAATCAAACCGAAGCCCTGTTGTCTGAGGCTGTGGAGTGCTGTCGATAGGTATCAGAACGACAGTAGTAGGTACAACGTAGACCGATTTCGCGAACTAGCTGCTACCACTAACAGATCAGGGCATATGAAAATGAAACAGACATGCCCTAATCAGTTGGCGTTGGCTGCCGCTTCACTATTCGATCTGCTGTCGTTCTCATACCTGTCAACGTGAAACAACAGGGCGTTGTGCTGATTGACTCCGGATAATTCCTTTAAGATAGCCAATTATAAAGAGTGATTTGTAGTCAGTGATTAGGAAAGTTCATTCAGATAGCCAATTATAAGGACTTCTGAGTAATCAGTTGTTAGTAAAGGTGACTGGTGTGTAGCACACACTCTTATCCAAAGCCACTCGGGACACGCAACGTTGGGTTGGGGAATCAAACCCGAGTTGCCAGTTGATTACATTGAGCAACGCAAGCGCTACTCAGGCCTCATTCCCACAGCAGGCTGGAGACCATTTCTGGTGCAGATACACAAGAACGCTCTGATTGACAGATAGATAGATATCTATCTCTATTTATCCAGCAATCCAAGTGTTCTTGTGTAGCCACACCAGAGATGGTCTCCAGCACAAACCAGCTACTCTAAGCTGTCGATTAAAGTGTAAGGAG
>JASCQY010000232.1:15247418-15259662 GCA_030264315.1 Sardinella tawilis
TACATATCTGAGCAAAGTTACATTTCTCAGTCAAGCGCTACTGAAATACACACTCACACACACACTCACACACACACACACACCTGTCGTGGCAAGAAGTAAGGAGCATCTGTCTCCATAAGAATGCGATCCAGAGGCATTCTCCTCACTGCATCTCTAACCTCTGCCACTCTTGTGTACGTAATCAGTCCCGTAAAGCCAACACACAGGTTTGGGAACTCCGCCAGGAATGGCTCAATCACTGAGAACTTGTTCGTGAAGCAGTGTCTATAAACACACACATTAAACATGCCTGTCACACACACACATACACACGCACACACACACACAAGACATACAACAAATATCAAGGAAGGGAATGCAGTCACACATTTTGTTAGTGTCTACTAAATATGTGCACGTACGGACCTGTGTATTCTGTAGTCTGGAGGGACACACTTCTTCATGATCTCCAAAAGATGATCGTCCGCATCTCTACAGTGAATCACCAGGGGCTTGCCCATGGCAACCGCTAACCTGAGCTGCCTTTCAAACACCTACCCCACACCCATACAGCCCCATTCCCACACACACACACACACACACACACACACACACACACACACACACACACACAGGGAATACACAAACTGATGAGAAACATATGTGCTACGGACCCCATGCATTGTGGACAGAACAATACACTTCCTGAGGGTAAACAGGCTACAAGTAAACCTGGCCTCTCACAAATACACAAATATGACAAATATACCTTACCTCTTTCTGCTTGCTGGACTGCGTGTTGTTTTTGTGCGAGTAATCCAGGCCGATTTCTCCGAACGCTATCGCCTTGGGGTGCCGCATGGCCTTCAAGACTATCTGCTCGTGCTTGGTGCAGTAGTCCTTGGCGAAGTGTGGATGGCACCCGAAGGCGCCCCAGACCATCTCCTCGCCCAAAAGCCCTTCCCACAGCCCCTCCAGCTCCGTCAAGCGTGGGTTGCAGAAGTTCGCCACACAGCCACGAAAGTTTCGAGGGAAGCTGCTGCTGTACCGACTCCGGAACTTCTGGAAGGTTCCACGGAATCCCAGCTTCCCGTACAGCATGTCCAGGTGGCAGTGAGTGTCGATGAAGCCGAGGGGCTTGGTTGTGCGCGCCAGGGCAGGGTCACTTGAACAGGCAGAGGGCATCTTCCAGTCTGGCGCCTGACTGTTGTCAAGGAAGTCACTTAACGAGGAGGCACTTGACGATTTGACTCGAGTTGACTGTGGCGAGGGGGAGGCTGAGCGTAGTGCGAACGGATCGGGAGAGAAAGGGGCGCAGATATTGGGGTGCTGCTCCCAGTAGCTCCACCAGGGCATCGCAGAGGGTGTCAAGTGACTGGAGCTGTTGCTGAGAGGACTGCCATTACTCCCAGTCATAGACTGATTGGGCGACACCCTGGATGAACTGCTGCAGTTCCCATACCAGGACTGACTGGGTGATATCGCTGAGGAGCTGGCACTGTTCTCCAGCCAAGAAGGGTTGGGTGAGGTTGCTGAAGATCCTCCACTGTTTCCAGCCCAGTAGCGATGAGGTGATATCGTTGATGAATGTCCACTGTTTGCAAACCAAGTCTGACAGGGTGACACTCTTGAAGGGTACATTGAATAATCTGTTGGTGTGATGAAGTTGTGATGCTGGTAGACCGACTCTCTCTCACTAACTTTAGGCTCATTCTTTGTCCTGGTCTCTCTTCTTGGCTCAGAGCTCTCATCCTGTGACAGAGTCCGAATCTCAACCTCTTCATCCACATCAGACCAGTCAGGGGAGTCGCAACCACCACGGACCTCACCCTAGGAGAATACAAACATATACTACATTTAGTCAGCCTAGGGGTATGCATACAAACAGTATTTATTCAGCCTAGGAGTATGCGTACAAATGGATGATATTTATTCAGTCTTTCAAGGTGAAACAAGGCTGAGCATTGTTGTGTTTATGTTTATATTTAGTGGTAATTAGTAAGCAAACCACTTAGCCCACATTGAACTCATAGAACTCTTAACAGGGAGGTTTCCTGCTCATAGTCAGCATGTCTTACAAGTAATCATGATGCCTTTTCTCTCCCCTCCTCTCACCTTTTTGCCCTGTGCTTCCTCTGTGTCGAGGAACACCAGTGAGGCAGGCCCTGCGTCACCACTGAGAGATTCTGTAGACTTATTGGTTGGACAGCGCCCCCCAGAGGCTGCATCACTAGGGGCCCGTCTCAGACTGGCCGCATCTGGTGTAGGGGGCGACGACTGCTTTCTGAGGGCAGAAGCTTTCCTCTTTTTCCTTCTTCTAGGAGTGCTGACCGCGTTGACCTCAGACTTTTCGGCTTGGGTTGAGCCAGTCTCTTTGGATCCCAGCTAACACAAAGAAGAGATCCAACAATGTATATTTGAAAGTTAACTTTACAACAAACATACACCAACTGATATCTGGGTCTTGGTCATCACAGTCAACGTAGATGTAGGCAATCTGATCAGAAATGAGCAACTATTGTCTGACAATCTCTTGCTCAAAGATGATGTATTAAGAGGAAAATTAATTAATACAACTTTGGTATGTTGAATATGTAGTAAAATTCACACATTGAGGTAAACGGATGTGTGTGTGTGTGTGAGAGAGAGAGAGAGAGAGAGAGAGAGAGAGAGAGAAAGAGAGAGAGATTCTTGATGTAAAGTGGACACATTACTATGGTTACCTCAGAAGAGCCTTTATCATTCTGAAGCTTCTGAAAGAGTTTCCTGGCCTTGCTAAAGGGCCGATGGGCCTTAGGGGTGCTCTCTTTCTGGACAGGCTGCGTGGCCTCTCCAAGACTGCTTTGAGGGGGAACCGTTTGAGCAGAGAGAGCCGCTCCTGTTGGGCTGGTCAGTCTCATGTTGGCAACTTTTCCCAACCCGCGTGTTGACTCTGTGCTGTCTTTGCTGTCCTCTCCCCACTGGGTGGGCTGGGGAGTGCCCCAATTAGTCTTTTTCATCTTCCTAGGGGAGGCACCTCCAGCTGTGCGCAGCCAACCAAACTTCAGAAGTTTACCCTTCTTCTTATTTGGGTTCATCGTGCTCTGACAGGGAAAAACATTTCCAAAATACTGTCCTTACTGCTTTAAACTCAGATGAGCTGGACCGCCGAGATCAGTAGTGGGCCTACTACAGCTACCCAGGTAGTAGTATCATGTTCATGATTCATGACAGAATCAGAAATCTGAAGCAGTTGATTAATATTACTATAACTCGTTACCATGATTATGAAAGTTAGATACAAGTCAATAATGATGATGAGTTATTCCAAATATCAGACATAAAAAGGGTTTAGACCATTGACTGTGGTCTAGACAAGGCCTCGGATGTCAGCTAACATTAACGTTAGCTAGCAGGCTATATTCTGGTAGAACTTCTAGTATACCCAACACTAACAAACAAGTTAAAAAAGGTTGTTTAATAAACACAGTTCAGAACCACTTGTGATCCAGTCGTTACAAATTACAAACACATTTAAGACATAATTTGCACAACAGAGAGCTACCATCAGCTATCAGTAAATCTGAGGTCAATCGCATCAATTAACCCACGTAGCTAGCTAGACCAATTTCGCTACCTGGCAAGGCAGGTTAGCATCCAACTGACCGGATCAAGTTTCTCCGTTTGAATCCGCGATCGGCAAACCTTTGGATATATTTTAAATGGTCGTGATACTGATTATCCATGGCATTAACATTTAACTTAGAAAGTTAAGCTGGCCCATCTTTAATATTACTCACCAAGGGTCTACGATTTTCAATTCAGAAGAGCCAACGGTTTGCATTCCCTTCCCTCAACCACGTGAACTTCAGAAAGAACCTGCTGCTGCAGTCTGCATGTAGTATGCATGTAGGACCCAGGTCAACAGACCCAACATAGCATTTATCATGTAAGTAACCAACTAGTTGGCCATTTCCACGTTGAGCTAGCCACGGGCTCTTTTTTTTCATCACAACTTCAATCAACTGTTTCTTAATTCTATATAATTCTGCCCAATAATTCACCACTTGAAACATAAGATGGTATTAACTTCATTGAAATATAGCCTTTGGTTAAAACTAGAAGGCTAAAACTTATGACACAAAGTTTCTCCTCTTTTTTGGATTATTTTCTCCGCAACATAATATACTTTGTCTCTCTCACAGTGTCAGATGTACTACAAATGATCAGTTATTCAGTATTTTAAGGTGGAATTTAAGCCTCAATGATCATGTCAGCATGAAAGGTTTTACAAATCTACAATTTGTAAACAAAAACAAGAGACCGATTATATCTCATAATTTTAATTACAATATACAGTATATAAATGTACAAATGTTTGTATATATAAAGACACACACATACATAGTTAACAGTGTTATATCCATCTCTCTCTAGCACTCATGAACACTCACTCACTCACTCACTCACTCACTCACTCACACACACGTGCGCACACACACACTCATGTCTGTTCTTGTTGCCTCTCCTGCAGTAGCCTCTGCTCCACCCGCTGTGCGATGCTCTGTAGGTCTTTCTGGAGGCTTGGCTTGTCTGCCAGATCCTCCTGAAGAGTCTTGGCAATTTCCAGCCGAGGGAAGTCCTCTGGAGAGACATACTTCCTCACCACCTGCAGACAGCGCTCCCGCAGGGTAAGCACTACACACACACATACGCATACGCACAGACACAGACACACACACACAGAGTTAAACACTGTAATGCCCATGTTGAGAGACAGAGGTCAGTATAAATCTTAATTGCCATGTCAGTACGGAGAGTGAGCCGTAGTACATGGACACACCCAGGAATCACGATTTGTTCCATTTACAAATACAAACCTGGTAAGGTGATGTTGACCAGGGACATCTGTGAGCGGGTGTTTTGAGCTCGGGGCAAGTACAGCTCCTTTCCATTCACACGCATGGGATCATCTGAGTCAGCATCACGGAACATCCAGGGATGCCCTGGAGAGACAGTTTAGGTTAGCAGTCATGTTCTGTTCTGCCATCAGGGGATGCTCAAATACTGCACTTGCTCAGGCAAATTATCATTGCAGGTGGGGAATGGAGTTCTAAGAACACTTTCAGATCTTGAAAATGGTCCCACCCATGTTCCTGCCCTTTTCCTCCAATGGTTGAGTACGACCATTTGATTTACATGCAACTGTCCAATGGGGAATGCTGGTCTGTCAAATGATTAGTTATAGTTTTTCAAGCCCTGTCCATTCTACAGATGATTGACATTTTTAATTTTTATCAGTGTTTCCAACTCAGTGGCTGTGAGTGGGTGATGAAGAGAATTTCAAGCGCAAAAATGGCCAAAAAATAGAATTCCATACCCCATATACCCCATATAAAAGTCTCCTCCACATGCAAAGACAAGACAATCATTGGAACTTGAGACTCCAAATTTATGAGGCTTGCCACCTTAAAGTAGTTAAAGCCCTAGTCAACACCTTTGTAGGTTAGAAAACTACTCCTCTAAACACATGTTGGAATAAAAACTATAAGCAATGTTTTTCAGGAGCTGACACTAAAAAAATGAATAAAACAAATCACTGCATTCCAAATTATTCTGCATATACCGTTTCTGTAAATATTTCCAGAACAGTCTATGTAAATGACAGCATAGACATTTTTTTATTGTAAAAAGGTATATTAGGTTCTATTATAACCTTGATTTTATTGAAAAAAAGATAACGATGACAAAAACTGCATTTTTTGCCAATCACTCAAAAAATGTATACACTTTCATTTACTTAGACTGTTCTGGAAAAATGAGAAAAAACAGTATATGCATAATAATTTGGAATGCAGTGTAAATATATTTGGTGATGCACTTGGTTTCTCATTTTAGTTGGCCATTATTTGAGATGAGTGTATAGGTAGTACACTTCTAAAAAAAAATTAAGATCCTGTAAAGTCAGACCTGTAAGGACATTTGTTTGGGAAAAGCCTTGCAGTTGTTAGAAAACAATAAACGAAGTTGAGGGTACTTTCTGCTATAGATTGGCAAACGATGCAACATACAGGTGCCTGGGCCTACACTACATGTCTTCAACCAGCTAGATCTCCATGAGCTCATCACAATCACTGGTTCAGGGCTCTGAGGAATACTGGGGTGGGCATGACATAATGTATCTATATTTCCTATCAGCTATACACTAAAAAGGCACAGCATGTACAAGAATTATGAGCCATTAAAATCAGTTTATTGTTTTCATTAGCGTTCATTTTTTGGGCTCAGAAACACTTGGCTGATATTGTGACAGATCGAGTTAACATCCCATAAATCACTCGAGGCACAACAGACAGCTGCTCTGCTCTGCTTTGCTTACTGGCCAGCTGGCTTATTGAAATCACTGATGGGAGACCAATTTGCTCTCAACTGCTAGAAAAAAAAAACATAACAGCATTTCACAATAGTACTAGTCTCCAGACTAAAGGAAGTTAAAGACTCACCTATACAGCACCCACCATGTAAAATTAATCAGACTAGACAGTATCTGCTTCAAAGAGCAAAACTGCTTCATTAGACAATAAACTCAGCTTTGACCCCTACATATAAGGAAGAAAAGCAACCAACAGAAACCTACGTCCAATATGGCCTGATACAGTGCAGGTTAGACACCTTTGACCATCTTTAGGCATCTCTAAAAAAGATTAATCATGTAATAAGGGGTCAAATAGATTTCAGGGAAAAAATATGATTTGCTATTGAATGGCTGATAAACTTCAGTAATTTATCCATTTGTGGCTGGTACATTCACCTTAATAGTTTTGTGAAATAGCATTTAGATTACAACGTAAACATGAAGTGCTCGCAGTTGCATGGTTGTAACGTTATTTTGCTGTTCCAACAGCTGTTGTAGAGTTGCCCGTTTCTCGTGCTCTTGTTTCCGAATCAAACCCTGATCCATATGTCAAACCGAAGACCAACAAACTCACCGACAAATGTAGTCATTCTCTGGCCCGTCCAAGGTTGGATTGGGCTGTATGTCTGCGGCTCCCCGCGGAAGTTGATCCAAACAGGGAGAACAACGCGAGGACTTCGATTGCAGAAAACGACATGGCAAGGAATTCCACTGGGTAAAGAGCGCACAAGTGGAAGAGGGGGCTCTGTCTCTTGCGGCATGATCAAAAATCCTATCAAATTTAACAGAGCCTTACATACACTCTCGCAATTAAATAGTCTAGACGTACAAACATCGCACCTAACATTAACAGTACGTCTTGCGGCACGTAACGCACGTATCACCAAAAAGAAACCGAAGAAGAAATAAATGTTACTACATGCGTCTAATTGTGTTTTCCTTTTACACTCTTGGAAGACAGTTTATATTCCTGATTCAATTCAAATAATATACAAGTCCCTAACATCCCAGATCTCAGATAGATCAGTAGCTTTCTTTGATTACGTAACACGGGTTTCTTGTTCTTGAGTAAATAAAGTGGTAGAATATTAAACATTATTCAGCAGGTTTAGGCTGACGCCTACTGTACCGGAGTATGAACACCGTTGGTTCCTCCTTTCCTCGACTAATTTTCATGAGTCGGATCAGATTCATGTCTCCGACTATTGCACACATTGCCTTATAATACATGTTTTGACAAACGTATACGATAAAAGCACTGCAAACACGAGCATTTCAGAATTCTGTTTATGACTTTTCACACAAATAAATTTTACATCCTTTCACAAGATACCATGGGTTTGTGTGCATGTTTGCCATTTCATGAATCTAGCAAAGATCTGTGAGACATTCTGAGACTGAGTATGTACAGATATTTGTATTTCAGAGTACTGTTTTAAATGATCTTTCACAGCGATATGTTTTAGTATGTTCTCATTACTGATGTGAGAGGCACTCACATTTTCCAACAAAATTGGCTCTGATGAACGCTAAACACATAAATACAAAAATATAATAATTACAGAAGACAAAACTTCCTCCATATAAAAACACTGCACTTAGTCCCCCTCAGTCAATCAGGGTCAGCTGAACACAGAGGCACCTTTGCCCCTATCCTTGACTGATGTGTGATTCTCATGTCTCGTTGGACTGCCCATCAAATTGTCTCATTCTGACATCGCATCGACTCCTACCGTCTGATTTAAAAGGAAAGAAAACTCCATGTGGATACGAACATGGCACATCCCCAGCTTGCAGGCACACATGCGTTATGGGTGGACTAAAGCTAGGGCGTGTACAAGCCAGCGGATGGATGGATAGAGTCCACTGTGTTATTGAACATAGTTAGCTTCACCAAGATCTAGCAAGATATGGCCTTAACCAGTGTCAGCTTCTTTTTACATCCTCTGTACTGTATGTTTACCCTCTCCAACCCCTCCCTTCCTCTCACGCACTCACTCACGGCACACTTCTTCTGTTCTTTTCATCTAACCAGTGATATTGGCTTGTCCTGTACACTCGGATTGTCCATCTGGGTGGTGATGATCTTAAAGAGAGAACTGAGATGTCAGGGGGCTCGGAGTAAAGAGTGATGCAGGTCAGAATCGAGTTGTTGTAGGTCAAGGACCGGTGTCAAGGTCAAAAGGTTAGAGGCAGAGCACCCGGGAGCCCTCCTGGCCCTCCTCGCCCTGCGGGATTGTGGGTAGCAGAGCAGAGCGGGTCAGGCCCCAGAATCGGACGGGGCTCAGGTCCTTCTTCACTGCTGTGAACTTCCAGCCCATGTGAGAGCCGCAGGTTCGGCACTGAGCTATGGTCCACGCGTACCTGGATGCACACATGCATGCACACACACACACACACACACACACACACACAGGATTATCACCCTCAACTCTCTTTTGTTCACACTGCACATAATGCTTGCTGATGTGTTTGTATTAGTGTACACACACACAAAAGTTTAGCAAAGATGACGGTACATACATAGAGACACACACACACACACACACACACACTCACACACAGGCTTACCCCGGGAACCAGCTGTGCAGGGTTGAAGGTCGTCCAATGAGATTGAGGTTGCTAGCTTTGTAGACAGTCAGTGTCTCGTGCACGTATCCATGGGGGTTCACATATGCCGCCATTGGCCCACACAGAGACAGGCTGCAGAGGAGGAGAGTCAAGGCTAACGTATGTAATGTATAACATATGGAATGTATAACAGTTAGCCAGCGCGTTTTGGTGGACCTGATATGATGTCTATGCATAGTTTTATCATGCATTTCCATGGACCTGAATGGCTTTGAAACTCATTGATTTTCCGTGGACACACATTCATGTACTGTAGCTGAAACAGGACGTGCATCCCAATTTTTTTAATGTTAACATTCAGAGTAAGCTAACTAAGGTAGCCACTTTATTGGCTGCAATGCAATTGCCTATTGCTAACTCAATGCAAGTCAAATTTAAAATTCCCTGACTTAAATGCGAAATCTCCATGGCCTTCTCTATAAATAATTTTACAATATACGGCCTGGATTCGGAGTGGGGGAAAAAAGGTGTTTTTATCACTCTGCAATGTCCATTTTCAGGTCTCATCTTGTTGGTGTAAAACTTGGTCAGGTTTACCACAACAATTCAAGCATGGCATGAGAGGAGTTCTATATTATAGATCCATGAGAAAGACCAAGAAGGAAGCCTGGGAAATAAATTTACATGCTATGACCAAAATGTCCTGATTTTATCCATCCACAAAAATATTAAATTCCCAGACTCAATTCCCAGACTCTCCATGTCTGTAACAGGCTGTTTTGAAATTCCATGACTTTCCAGAAATGTCATGACCAGTGGGAACCCTGTATTTTATACGAGAGCCATTTCATTTCCCCATCAGCCATGATGCTCACACCCACAGTCATATGACTACAGCTGGCATGAAGATAAACCCCCAGCGGTGCTCAATGAGGACATCTGATGGCAGGTTGGCAGGCAGCTCACCTGAAAATCTCACTCTTAGTAGTGATCTCTGTGTCCTGACACTGCTTACAGCAAAGACATGTGCACTGATGGAATAAAAAAGCCATAAACATGATAGAGTACAAGCACACATACACACACATACACACACACACACAATCAAGGGACAAAGCATATAAATGACATTCAGTACTGACCCTTGCACCTAGAGAAACAACTGCTCTTACCATGACAACTGCAGATAGTTGCTAAGCAATGGAGTTATATAAAAAGTAGTGATTAAAATATTTGTACTTTCACTACAGTATGTTCTGGTATTTGTTGGAGGGTGTGAATCGCGTCCTTAATTACGGTATTTAGAGGTGGATTGTAAGGAGTCATACACAGATAGGACCCAAACAGAAACACACACCCTGTCCATGATGTCGAGCTCACAGCGCAGCCTTTGGATAGCACTGCCAATCTTCAGCAGTTGCAACCTCAGAGCGTCATCAATGGGCAAACAAGCAGCAACCCTGTAGGAGAAATCTAGACAGACACAGAACAGAACCAAGTTGATTACAGAGGTTTGGAGTTTGGGTGTGTGTGGATGTACTGTGTGTGTGTGTGTGTGTGTTACCTATAGCATTTGTGGGGAGGGATTCGTCTTTAAGATTCTCATCCCACTCATGAAGCTGTTTCTTTACCCTTCTCATGAGTGTGTCCTGAAACATAAAAACTTTCAACTTAAAGAAAAAAACTTAAAAACTGCCATTCCATCACGTCAGGTGGGATGGCAAAGCCCATATAACTAATTTCAGACGGCAACACACAAACATCCCGTGAAAACCTCTGATGAAGAGTGCAGAGGCAAAGTAGGCGAAACTTGTCAGGTACAAACAATTTTACTTTTTCTGGCTTTAAAACAATTGACCCTACCACTAGCCACACCCCCTTAGTTACTGTTGCTATCGTATAAAAATCGCGGGTACTACTACATTATTTGGCTGTCTTTATCTCGGTTGATCGGTGTATCTATCAGTAAGATGTTGGTGGTCATCAAGTAGCTGCTAACAAACTAAGTACCCAGTGCCAGTAGTGTTGGATTACTGATGAGCTAAGTTGAGCTAAGTTGCTTAAAGCAACTTTTAAAACAATGTGTAATCTGGCTATTGTGTTCTTCACTTGTTCTATCCTGGACATAGCTTGATTGTATTTGGGCGTTTAGTACAAGTAAAATAGGATTTTCCCCATCAATTTCGAATAATTTCGGCTATCCTGTTTGCCGCTCCCATAGACACAACATTGTAGAACGTTGCCAAATATCAAATGCTTGCCAGGCCAAGGCCCGTTAGTAACCGTTGCTATGTGTAGGATTGGTCAGTTGCCGTTCTTTGGGAGGGGAGTGGTAGGGTCAATTTCACACAAAAACACAAACAATTTCATAACTTAGAAAAAAACTAAATGTGGTACAAATAACTTCTGCAATTGACAATGAGTTTGTGCTATGTGCAACCTCTTTCAAACATGAGGCTCTTCACACAGTGGATAAACATAGACAAATCAATTTGTCATCCTGAAATGTGCACATGCAAAAATAACTCACTGAATCATAAAGTGCATAGACCCACGGAGGCCACTGGGTCACGCTGGCACAGCGGAGATACTTCTGTATCAGAGTGTGGGGGAGAGAGAGAGGGAGAGAAAGGGAGGGAGAGAAAAAGAGTGGAAGAGAGAGGGATGGAGGGAGAGAAAAAGCAAGTGGGGGAGAGAGAGAGAGAGAGGGAGAAAGATGCATCCATCTCATTTTCTGCTCTGTCATCAACTCTTTCAGTATAGTCTGACATCATCATTATTGCTTTCGTCTATCTGATCATTAAAACTTGATGACAATTTGGCCGCAAAAAGAAAAGAAAACACTTGAACTGTAACATCCGAACTAATTGTCCAAAGATGGTGACTCCACTGTATGCATGCATCTGTGTGCATTACTTGTCTGTTGCCGGCGCAGTGGTGGTTCTGCTTGTGTATGTGCAAGCGGCTGAGCAGCTGAAGAGCACACAGGGGATCGGGTAAAATTCGTTCCGGAAGGATCTGTACCTTGGCTTGTCGAATCCTGAAACATACATTTGACACAGAGCTTTAAGAGAGAGGCCATGGAGTAGTGCAGTAAAAGAGAGAAGAATGGATGGAGATGGGTGTAATGATTTATGTATATATGATAATGTGTGTGTGTGTGTGTGTGTGTGTGTGTGTGTGTGTGTATGTGTGTGTGTTCACTAATGCAAACACATCTGCAAGCATTATGTGCAGTGTGAACAAAAGAGAGTTGAGGGTGATAATCCTGTGTGTGTGTGTGTGTGTGTGTGTGTG
>JASCQY010000232.1:15259762-15271539 GCA_030264315.1 Sardinella tawilis
GGATAATTTATCAGATTTAAAGGCATACTATGCAACGTTTTTGGATAATTTATCAGATTTAAAGGCATACTATGCAAGGTTTTTGGATAATTTATCAGATTTAAAGACATACTATGCAACGTGTTTGGATCATTTATCAGATTTAAAGGCATACTATGCAAGGTTTTTGGATAATTTATCAGATTTAAAGGCATACTATGCAACGTTTTTGGATAATTTATCAGATTTAAAGGCATACTATGCAACGTGTTTGGATAATTTATCAGATTTAAAGGCATACTATGCAACGTGTTTGGATAATTTATCAGATTTAAAGGCATACTATGCAACGTTTTTGGATAATTTATCAGATTTAAAGGCATACTATGCAAGGTTTTTGGATAATTTATCAGATTTAAAGGCATACTATGCAAGGTTTTTGGATCATATGTCTGTCTACACATGCTGTATGTGTGTGTCTGTATGTGTATTCTTCTATCTGTGATAAGAATGTATATTATTATCCACATGTGGTGGAGTACATACAGCATATTTCTGTGGGTGTGTGTGTTCTGAGACAGGGTTGTACCTGTATGCCAGCACAGCGAAGGTGCGGTCCCTGGTGATGAGGTTGCGGATCATGCTGACCTCGTGTGGTCTAAAGAGTTGTAATGGGACAGTCTGACCTGGGATCAGCATCAGTGCGGCATGGGGCAAAACCGGCAGCACCTGCACACTGTCTTCATCATGCACCGTGCGACCATGGAACTCCTCCATGTCTGAACCAAGGTACTGTTTGCACACACACACACACACACACACAAGCATGTATTTATGTTTTCCAACAGTTACCATTTCATCTTCAGCATCACAGTACTACTCCACCCGGGGAAAAGTCTCTCCCGTTCACTCACACACAAACACACACACACACACACACACACACACACGCAGAGAGAGGGAAGAGATGCTTGCTCACTGCATGTGATGTCGGCAGGCTGGGGTCAAAGTTGATGATGTTGGGTTTTTCAGCCTCATCACTGTCCCTATCTTCCATTTCCAAGTCATCATCCTCCTCTTCATTTTCTACAAGAGGTGAATCCAATCAGTTTCACTTTCGTTTTTAAAAAACAGGTCTGCTATTTCAGTCAAATAAAAAGAAAAAAAAAGAAGATGCATTCGACTATGTAATGTATGGCTGACTGATGGTTGGTAAATATAATCTCAGCAACTGACTGTTCTTACAGAAACAACAAATTGAATACACAATTGAGTAATACTGAAATCCATCTACTTGATACAGACTAATACACTCATCACAGACCAACAGAACAAACATTACGCGTGAACATGCAGGAAGTTGTCGATACTGGATAGAATTCTTTGCAACGAAACTGTTGCACCCGAGTAGTCCACATGTATGTCCCTCAATATCCATCCGCATTTTGCAGCTAACGTTAGCCGGCTAGCTACTCTAAAATGACGTCTATGAAATCCAGAGCAAATATATGGACAATGCATGTTTAAAAATGCAATGACAACAACTGTTAGAGCATGGGTATGGAAAAACAAGTATTTTACATCTCTCACCCGGCAGTAGCTGTAGTTGGTTGCCCATATTATCCTCAATATTGTTGTTGTCGCCTCCACCCCTCTCGTCAGCCATAGCGTGTTTACACTTTGCACTCTTCTTCTCCAGCGTTTCCCGTACACTGTTTAAGTGGCAGCCTATTCCAATTGAACATTACCGCCATCTACAGTTTTTGCACCCATCTTGCAAGTGCCCTCTGGTAGCTTCTCACGTCTTGTGCCATTTTACTTTTGGTGCATTCGCTCGCCAAATGCAGGTAGCGTGTTAAATGTACATTCTGGGGCAAAAGCTAAATATTTTATACCTTAAAGATAAGGCAGCTATAGACACTGGTGACATGGGTATAACACCTCTGTGCAAAAGAATCGCACTCACTAGATTATTCTTAACCTTTTTTATTTAACACATACGGTATGATACACTGAGGACGGCTTTACACCGAAACGCGTTTGTTTAAGACATGGTGCAATAAATAAGAAAGGTTAAGAATAATCTAGTGAGTGCGGTTCTTTTGCACAGTGGAATTTGATACTTTTAACTCGCACCCAAAGAAGTAAAGAGACCTTTTGGAGTTTGAGCGCGCCTCTCTCTGCTACATGGGTATAACACTACATGAAAAAACTAATTAATGTGTGCTCTGAAAACATTAAGTATAAAATCACATCAGGTAAATATACTGAGAGAAAGTTATCACTGTGCATAAACATTTATTGCATAAAGTAGAAAACAATGAAAAATTCATTACAATAGTAAGCATGGGGTGTTAATAGCATTTGTATTCAAAATGTTATTCCCTGACCGAACAGCTCAGTTTCTCTGGTCAGCAGATGTTCTGAATTTTGGAATGTCCAGTCTAAATCTGTGTACATCACAAGTGCAGAGGCCTGCAAGTCATTACACCTCAGCATCACACACGCACACGCAGACATACACAAACGCGCACACACACAAAACATTTGCAGTTTGCCTTATATTTACTCTCCAAGGAGCTCCTTACCTGATATGGTGGCATTTGAATCCCAAAAGAAATGAAGGAACACTGCAGTACACATGCATATATTATCTTTCATAGAAAACACAGGAACATCTGTGGGAACGACCGGAGCAAATATGGTCTTGTGTGGACCTTGACTGATGAGTGACCACAGACCTCTATGGCAAGGAGGAGAGGGGGATTACAACAACGTGGGTAGATGACATTCTGTTACGCATGACAACGGTTTGTTAAAAAGCTGTGGTACACTGGCCAATATCACAGTGCTGAACTGATCTGACAGACAAGCCTGAAGGTGGAGACTGAGCTGAGAGAGATGAGAGAAATATGGGAACTAAAGTATGCGTTATGGCTCTTCTTTGCTACTGGAAAAAGCAGTGTGACTGCACACTAATGCTGCTAAGTCAGGTCTGGGGTCAGTCTCCTGTTCCGCCGGTGGCCAGTCTGTCCTTCTGTAGAGTAGCTTGGTTGTCTGAGGCACCTTGGCTCTCCCATGGTGGGCGTGGCAGGCCTCGTGTGGCCAGCGTGTGAACTGCAGCGGATCTTTTCCTCAGAACTGGGAAGGAAAGAAAGAAAGAAATTCAATCATTAAACCAAAGAAGTCCAAAGGAACTGAATCCAACTGAAAACCAGCAGCCTCTCCTCCTGGGGGCTGACTCAGTTCAATCACATGACATGCTGAGACACGAGAGAAGGGGCACGAAACAACGGCAGCCGCAGAGAGACTCACATTCTTGAGGAATTCCTCAGCGACGATTCGAGCACGGGCGTTGACCGACAGCTTCATCTCGCTGATCTCCTTGTCGATCTCCTCCATGAAGTGGATGACAAAGTCCACCAGTTTGTGCTTGTACATCTGCTCCGTGTGGAAGTTTGTGATGAGAAAGCTAATGTCGTAGCCCTGTGAGGATTAAAGGGGAAGTTTGTGATGAGAAAGCTAATGTCGTGGCCCTATAAGGATTAAAGGGGGAAGAGAAGATCAGTGGGAGATGGTCTGGTCCCATATCTTGGAAACTGTATAGTCATTGAGATGCTGCATGTAGGCCACAGAGTTTCTGCTATTGGTATAATTTGAAACTTGTCACTTGATGGTCTTGTTTCCACAATTTCACAACAGTTTCAGATTTAATGAATCACAGGTACATTGATCAATATAAAACAAATTTTCACCAATAAATCCCTAGACTCGAGAGTTGATGAATTTCCTCATTTTTGGCAAATAGTGAAGGGGATCAGAAGGCCAGACTAGATAATTAAAGGATCCTATTCAGCCCTTATAGCTAATAAAACTACCATTCAGTAATGCCTTTTCACTAGCTGTGTGTGTGTGTGTGTGTGTCTCCTACCATCCATACGGAACTGGGCAGCCTCATCTGTCAGAGCGGCTCTTAGTCTGCAATGTCTAATAGTGTACGCAGACATGTACCAGGAAGACATGGCCACGATACCGACTGACAGCTGCAGCCTGTCCAGATCAGCTGAGCTGCATGTACTGCTTAAACTAGGACCATCGATCATCGATGGGCCAGGCGCTACCAGATGTCCGACCATCGGCCCAGCGTGCACTCGCTGTAACACCTTCCGGTGCATCCCCTCTCACCCCCTACCTCCACAGGCTTCCTCCGCAGGATGAAGAAGTTCTCTGCCCTCATCATCATGAACCGCATGAACTTGTGGCACAGGATCTTCTCAATCTCATCAGCCTACAAGCACACACATACACAAAATACATAACAGTCAGTCACCAGACATAACAGTGGCCAAGCAGCACAGCTGGACATGACAAAGGACATTAACAAACTTGAAGATTAGCAGAAACTGGAAGACTGATAATATGTTGCAACATCAATGTCAGATGAGTACAAGTTGACATAAAACAGTCTTCAAACACATTATGCGCCAATTTTAATAGTAGTTAGAAGTCCCACTTGCATGACAGCACCTCTTATGCAGCTCTTTCAGCAAAATAAACAAATCGCACAGATTTGCACACAAGTGGGCATGAAGGAGAAAAACAACCTCTCAAAGAGCTGACTGTCTGTTTGCCATATGATAATAATGTGTGTGCATGTAGCTGCCAAACCCCACCTGTTTCACAGCGATGCTGACACGCACGGAGTTGATGGAGCCCTCGATCAAAACCTTCTCTTTGTCATTTCTGCTGATGACGACTGGCTGCAGCAGCAACTCTTTGCTGCTCCTATAATGAAGTACAGAGTTGTGTATACGGTTAATGTAGAATCGAATAGCTGCATGGCGGCCTTCTTCATAAGTGTTCGCCGACCCGGATCACTCACCGAACTTCCACTTCAGGCTTGTTGTGACGTTCAACTACCTGAGAGGAGAAATTCTCTAAACACAGGGCGGCCTGAAGTGTAGCCCGCACCGCATTCAGGTATGGACGCAGTGTCGCAGTCTGCAGAGAGAGAGATGTGCATTGATTCAGATGCCACAGATTTGAGTACATTCATGCAAAATTCACACAGAAGGGCACGCTAAAAACCATGTCGGCTTGACGCACACTGTGTTAGCCTTTGACATGTCTTTAAAATAAAGCATCTGCATTTCAGAATGAACAGTGACACAAATGTCGATGGCTTTGTTTGCAGTTTACTTTGAATAAATTCTACTAAGCATATAATAAACGATAGAGTTCAATGCAATAGAGAACTATCGCTAGCTATGTTAGCAAGAATTAGGGTGTGGAATGGATGCTCCAGTCACTACTCTGTAGCCATTTCCACATTGTAGCCAGCAACCAAATTAAATGTTTCTGACGCCCTAGGAATGTATGCATACTAGTTGTGATGTGAATGTTTTCGAAACAATGTATCTCGTTCACTGGACAGTCAGAAATGAATGAATGTAGCTCTCAAACTTACCATTTCTCTGTTTTCACGGATAAATCCGAGGGCGGAAGTACAGCAGGACCTGTCGGAACTTCCGTGAACAGGAACGCAAAGAAGAAACCATTGCTTCGTACAACGGGGGATGACTATCATGAGTAAACCATTGTGTTTGGTGATGAGCTATAAAACATATAGTTAAATATGTCTTGATTCTGTTTAAAAACATGTACAATATCTGTAAGTATGTTGTATGTCTTATTCCAAGTTATTTCTATTAAGTAATTTCTATCATCAACTATTTTCCATTTACTATAATTTCCCATAATCAGCAAGCCAGGACACTTCCATATAAGGTAATGCCTTGATGCTCATGAAATGTAGCCTTAAGCTAGTTTCTTACATAGTCTGTCTGCTTACCATGTTTCATTTGTCCACATTTCTTTAAAAAATATATATACGTTTTAAACATTTAGTTTAAAACAATTGTTTGTAAATCCATAGTAAGGCATAGGCTAGATATCTTTTAAACAGGATTTACTGCCATCATCTGATGATCTTTACATTGATCCTGAATACAGCAGAGAAGCACAGATTTTTAATGTAGGCCAGATTATTCAAAGTTCTGATAGTGCCTGTCAGTAGCTGCTGACATCAGTTATAATGCGTCAGACATACCACTCATCCGCACCCATGATGCACCATTCTCTCCCCCCTGCTCACATTACCCTATTCCTCATCCAAGTGAAAATATGCTAGGCCTACTTAACTGCATTAATGTGTTTTACATTAAATAGGTCACATCACCATATAACCATTCAACATTCGAAGTCATATCAACTGAACTTCATTATCCCTATTAATTAGTTACTGGTGTCTGAGGAAAGGACAGACTACAAATCAAGGACACACGTTTTATACTTGGAGAAGATATGGAGAAGGGACGCATCTAACTTCTCAAGGAAAAGAAAGTTGTCCGAATTCTTTTTTTTTTTTGGCATAATAAGTCTATGGATAACCTGCTACAACCAGAGAAATGTTAGTAGCCAATGCAACCTGCTCACACAGTTAATCATAGACTTAGGCTAATAACTATAATTCCATGTGCTATATTGTCAACTTCTTGAAAGATAGTTTTAAATGATCAGACTGCTACTAGGCCAGTGGAAAACTAAATACCAATGGCTGTCCTATGAATGTAACCAGAACCTCAGCAACGCCCAAAGCTGAGGAGTCAAATCTCCACCTATCAGGGTTGAGGATTATGATTTGAATTTTGTGGAGACCCTATTCAACCCTCTCAGTCTATGCGAATCCATGTCGTAGGTCTTTTTATTTAGCCTAACTGCACTTGAAATATAATAGACAGTGTGTATTTAATTCTAAAATAGCAACAAGATCAACTAGGTTAGTATTAGACAGTTGACAGGACTTTATTTACAAGACATGGCAAATTAATGTTTCCCAGTGGGCTTATGCATCTATGTGAACACATTAAACAAATCTGTTTAATAACGGATTAACTATATATATATATAACGGATTAACTATATATATTAAAAAAAAAAAAAAAAAAAAAAAAGCTCTGTACAAAATATAGCCCAATAGGCTACTTTTCTTTATTCGTTGGAGCACTTGACGTGCCACGCCCACTTCTACAAAGCACATACAAAGGAATGTTAAGTTGAGCTATTGACACTTGTCTGGAATAACATTTTCATTTTCAACAAATTCAAAGACAACATGGTCATGATCAACAGTTCTGTTCATGGCTTGGTAAAACAGAATAAATCAACGCAACGTTCCTCCATCAATTGCTTGGGACATCAGACAAAAGACCCGAAACGAGAATAGGCGCTTTCACCCAAGCCCTCATAATCTATGCTATAAAAACACCACAGAATGAATGAACACGAGTTTTATACAAAAATATAAAAATAATATACCAATATCCACCATTTTTAACAGTTCGTTGTTTCGTCGGCAACATGAAGCTTTGAGAGTTTACTTCTTTGCCTTCCTGGTCTTTTTTGCGCTTGGTGGTGCTTTCTTGACTGCTGCCTTCTTTGCCTTGGGCGCAGTCTTGACCGCGGCGGGCTTCTTGCTGACCGCTGGTTTTTTGGCGACTTTCTTCTTGGGGCTCGCCTTCGCGGCCGGTTTGCTCGCCTTCTTGCTGCTGGCTTTCTTAGCGGGCTTTGCCGCCTTCGCTGGTTTGGCCGCTTTGGCTGGTTTCGACGCACTCTTCTTCTTGGCAGCAGCCTTTTCAAATTTCTTTTTGTTGAGTTTGAATGAGCCGTTCGCGCCAGAGCCCTTCACTTGGATGAGGGTATCATTCAGCAGCAGTGCCCGAATGGAGTACCTCAAGTACATCCTCCCATTTTGCTGGTCGAACCAACTGACTTTCTTCGCTTCCTTGTAAATTTTGAATAGGGATGAGCCATTTTTCTCGCCCAGTGTACGGATTGCATCGATGACCAACTGGCTGTACTTGCCCGGCTGTCCCTTCTTGCCCTTGTTCTTCTTCTTCTTCTTTGCAGGTGATGCAGCACTCGCGACCACCGGTTTAGCTTTGCTGATGGCTCCCTTTTTGCTTTTGTCTGCCGCCGGGGCCGGTGGGGCAGTTTCAGGGACGGTTTCGGCCTTTTCAGTTGCCATCGTGGATGTCGAGATTCGGCTGGTGTAGTCTCCTAGCTCTGGTATTGAATGCACCTCAATAGGCGGTTACTTTGATTTATACGGGAAAGCGCGGACGTGATTGAGAACAACAACAAGGATAGTCAGGGCGCCTGTGAAGTTGTGTTTTCTTACGGCACTTTGCAAACACCTTTTCCATCGTCAGACGCTTTATTTCCACTCGAAAATTCTCATGTATAGACTATAAACGATGCTTTAGACGACACCACCACGGACGCAACGTTTTGCTTTCTGATAACCGAAAGAAAGGTGAAAGTAAAGAGCCTGTCCCGTGTACGCCTCGCTAAACTGGACGGGGGCTCCGCTTTTCGACGCGAAAAACTCAAATCTGTGAATGACTTCCATTAAATAGACTATACTACCATAGCGAGAGAAGGATAAACTATAAAACAATGGCAGCGTTTACACAAAAATCCACTTAATTTGGTAAATATCGTCATTTTAAATTCGTAAAACTAACACATAAAACGCCCTCGCGTGGCTGCGCCGAGGCAATCGTCAGAAAAGACCAACTTTGTCTTCCTGCTATTGGCGGGCATCTAATCAACCTCTCGCCAGCGCAGAAATAACAAGCTTAGAGCGCTCAATGAGCTAAAATAGCTTCCCGACACACCAAGGCTTTATGAGCTTTGAAACATTTTAAGATCATCCTTAGCTACCTGGCATATGATTTCTGAGGGATTATGAAAAGCTGCTGATTACCCTAGGGAGGTCTGAATAAATGGTCTCATGACTGTTGTAGTTAATAGCCGAATCTTTTCAAATGTTGGCATCACTAAGATAATTACTAACATCCAGTGAATGCTCAACTGATCTACATCAAAGAGAATGGTCCAGAGTCTCTAGAAAAAAAACTACTTTATTAAAACTAACATCTGTACAATCCATATTTAAAAATATATACAATCAATGCATGTTTGACACACATTAAACATGAACAATATGCATTTAGAATAGGTATTTAATGAGTAATTATGGGCGTGGTCTAGACAAGCTTGCTTGCAGTGTGAAGTCTGTATTTTGTATGTGTTCAACAAAAACTACTACTGCCTTCACATGGAGCTGATTAGTCCTCGTCATGAACCAATTCTTTTGTCATAAAATGTGAGAGTGTAACTCATAACAAAAAAAAATATCTGAAATGACTCCACCCTGCTCCAGCACGTTTTGGCATCAGATGTGGTTTATGGAAAACTACTATCTGGGTCACATGATGTATAAAACAAATCATCATGCTGCTGCTGCTGCAACTGTTTCTGCAATCACTGATGAATCACACAGTAAACACAAACACATATTAACAAATCATCTTTGTCAGTACTTTCACCCTAATTCATAATACATTTCCTCAACCACAACACACACACATGCACACACAGACACCAAACCCAGCGAGTCCACTGTAGCAGTCCAAGTCTTTGAGAACAAACTGAGTGGCCACCCAACATATGTGCCCTGGTACTGTGAGTGCATGTACCGTGAGCAAGTCAGACTCCGGTGCACAAGTCCTCTGATCACAGACGGAGTCCGCTCTGGCCACAGCCAATGTCCTCGGTCACTCCAGGAAGCTATCTAGTGTCAGGCTGGTGGGGAGCTTTCCCATTGGTGGACGGGAAACCTTCTTCCTCTTGGCCTTAACGACTAGCGGCCGAATCTCTGCCAGCGGGGACTGAGGGGAGGAAAGCGGGTCAAGGAAAAACGCTTTTTTAAAACGCACACTACGCAGGACTTTGAAGTTCATTTATCAGCTTTGTATTGACTTTGATGGTTAAATGTCTCATGATGGGGCAAACAAAGGCTTTCTTGGCTGCCCCCTACCGCGCATGTTCAGTCATCAGCACCACGCCACAGAACACAACTGAAAGGAACTCAGAAAGAGATTTATGAAACGGTTTTTAAGCATGTATTACCTTGTCAGTCAACAGAACTGTTTGAAACTCCAAACCCACATGTGTTAGGGGAGTGCTGTATTCAAAAAAAAGTTGCACCGAATGTCAGATGAGCATAAAACACAGGAATTGTGGTGTGTACCTGAAGCACTATTGCCTGAGACAGAGGTACTTACAGTGTGAGAATGTGGCGCTGCAGCGCTACCCATGGGTCAGCCCCTGCTAAGCCGAACGCCCGACTCACATGGCAATCAGCTCCTCATCGGGCACTGAAAAGCTTGAAATGATTTTGAACTTTGCTGTGCAATCTATCCTGTTGTCAGTAGTTTAACTGCCTAATAAGCACTGAATTACATTAACAGTAGGCCTGCACGTCCTCTTGTTGCTGGTGGCTTGAAGTCTGAACAGGGCTTACCAACTAGCATATTCTGCCAAGTAGCCTTTGATTTGATATTTTTCGACCAGTCAGAGACGCATAAAAAAAACAAACATAACCCAAAGGTATTGATCTACGGCAGATGCAAATTCTGTTGGATAAAAAAAATCTATTTCAACTTCAACTTCTACTATAGTTAGGGGGGAAAAAGCACCGCCCTTGCCGCAGTATTCAGACAGGCCCGATGCTCTTTGAGGAAGACATCCAGGGACCAAAAAAAAACATTACTGACTGATATGGACCAATCCGACTTTGTCAAAAGGATACGGGCTGAATATATTTAGTTCTTCCTCCGAGGCCATCATACCCTGTCCGCACCTGAAAAAAGAAAGTCAGACAGTTCACTCACTGTGTTCTGTGGGGGTTCACTAACTGTGTGCGTCACAAATTTGCAGATGAGATGAATCCAGAAAATTTGCTTGTACAGTATGGTACAGACCATGTGACAAACACTGTTTCTCAAAGTCAAGGAAGCATCCTTCCAAGCCACTTTTTCGAGGATTCCACGTCATCGCACCTCGCCAAGCTCTGTTCCAAAGTCAAGGATGCTTCAAAATTCTACAGAGTGCAGAGTCCTTCTTTTCGAAGGTTTTTCAAGGCTGCACTGATGGATCCTTGGCGTTCGAGGATTTCAAATGTTACGATGTTTTGAATGTTCGTGAAGTCTGAATGCTCGTCTTCCTAGTGTGCGGCTTCTGAGGCCAGTGTGCTACCAAGGAAGCATCCTCGACTTTGAGAAACAGTGCATGTGAGGCATTTAGTACGAGGAGTTAAAGCTTTGCATTCACTTGCATTGTGTTGTATTGGATTTAATACGGCAACCAATCGTTATTGGAGAGCTACTGTAGGGCTCAAGCTGATGTTCATCCTGACATTGGAGGCTATCCGATACGGTTTGGTACTTAGGCATTTTGAACAACAGTGCTGAGTAAATCTAGTTTCCTCACATTCCGTCGTTTTAACCGAAAGTAGCACACATAACTTGTGTGTGATGTGAGTAGTGTGTATGTACAGTATATGGGATGATTAACTTGAGTGATGTGAGTAGTGTGTGTATTTGGGATGAGGAACTTGTGTGTGATGTGAGTAGTGTGTGTATTTGGGATGAGGAACTAGAGTGTGTGATGCGAGTAGTGTGTGTATTTGGGATGAGTAACTAGAGTGTGTGATGCGAGTAGTGTGTGTATTTGGGATGAGGAACTAGAGTGTGTGATGCGAGTAGTGTGTGTATTTGGGATGAGGAACTAGAGTGTGTGATGCGAAAAGTGTGAGTATTTGGGATGAGGAACTAGAGTGTGTGATGCGAGTAGTGTGTGTATTTGGGATGAGGAACTAGAGTGTGTGATGC
>JASCQY010000232.1:15275019-15286794 GCA_030264315.1 Sardinella tawilis
TGTGTGTGTGTGTGTGTGTGTGTGTGTGTGTGTGTGTGTGTGTGTGTGTGTGTGTGTGTGTGTGTGTGTGTGGAGGGAGGGCATAAACTCAGGAAGCACAGAGGAGCCCTCTGGCATGACTTCAATGGCTGCCTTCCTCTGTGGACTGAGACATACATTTCTCTAGGGCCTGTGCTTCCTCTGTCTCTCTCCATCTCTCTCTCTCTCTCTCTCTCTCTCTCTCTCTCTCTTTTTTCTCTGTCCCTTCATCCTTTCTGTCCTCCTCTCTCTTTTATGCGCTCTTTCTCCTTCACTTTCTCTCCTTTTCTCTCTATCTCTTGCTCAGTTTTTTTCACCCTCTCTCTTTTCTATTCTACTTTGCATCTCTCTCTATCACTTCCTCTCTCATGTTTACTCCTCTCTCTCCATCCCTCCATCCTCCTCTCTCTTTTCTCTTTCTCTCTCTCTCCCCCCTCTCTCTTTTTCATCCTCTCTCTTTCTCTCTTCCCCTCCCTCTCTCTTTTTCATCCTATCTCTTTCTCTCTTCCTCTCCCTTTCTCTCTCTCTCACTCCCCCTCTCTCTTTTCCACCCTTTCTCTCTCTCTTCCTCTCCCTTTCTCTCTCTCCCCTCTGTTTCTCTCTCTCTCTCTCTCTATCTCTCTCTCTCTCTCTCTCTCTCCCCCTATCTCTCTCTCTCTCCCTCCCGTCTCTCTCCTGATGAGGGGCCTTTTTTAGCGCTCAGCGGTAAGCATGCAGAGTGCCTCGGTGGAGTTTGGGTGGAGTGGGGTCTTCAGGGGATGAGAGAGATCTCTGGGAACCATACTGTGTGGCCGCCCGCACCCACACATAATGCATGTGCACACACACACACACACAGACACACACACACACACACACACATACATAGCACAGCCCACACAATCACACATGGACACACACACACACACACACACATCACAACAAGCACACATACACAACTACAATGGACACACAAAGAGACACACACAAGAGCTCTCACACATAGGCCTACGCACTGACACACACACAAACACACACACACACACACACACACACACACACACACACACTCAACATGATGGTGCTGCTGCTGCTTCAATAATGATTGCAGACAGTGAGCTTGTGTTTATTGCAATTAATAGGAATTTAATAGAAAGCATGAAAAATGAAAGGAGGGGGGCAATGCTAAGTGTCTCTGCTGAACATTAGCTCATAATCCCAAGAACAAGCCATTTACATAATGAGTCACAGAGCACTGTTGCTTAGGAACTCTAAGAAATCATAACACAAAAACAAATACTAGCTAGGCTACATTAAATATACTTTTAACATTAATTCAATTAATTAATAATTTCCTTTGGTCATTCATTTGTTGTTCTTTCATAGTATTTCTGTATTTCTTAGTTCAACGGTTTTGAATGTCAAAAAACTACATTTTGAATGTCAAAAAACTACATTTTGAATGTCAAAAAACTACATTTACTGTAATCTACTGGAACCTTGGTCCACTGTGGAGATAACTGTAAATGTAGGGCACTAGTATATCACAGTCACATGTTGTTGTGATATTGATACTGCAGTTGCTGCCACTGATGGAAATGACCGGTATCTGTGTACTGTATATACAGTATGTCACTAATACAAATTATCAGTGCATATTCCATGTATCAGTAGAATATTCCAGGGACCCTATCCAGCTATAGCCCCCTCCCCTCCCCTCCCCGTTAAACCATCTGGTTATGCTTCAGTAGAAATGAATTCCTGCAAATGAAACCGACTCCCATCTGACAAATCTGTGCTGAAATCTCTTCAGGAGCAGAGGAGATAAGGCTTCCCTTATTCATATTCATGCATAGAAAGAAAAAAAGAAAGAACAAAAGAAAGAATGAAAAAAAGAACGAAAGAAAGAAAGAAAGAAAGAAAGAAAGAAAGAAAGAAAGAAAGAGAGAACAAATTAATAAACTACTGAAGATTAGGCCAACCATCCAAACAAAACAACTTCCCTAGACATTTTGTAGGGGGAAAATGTAGCCTACCACGCATTTAGTAGCCTAATAACTAGCCAACAGAATTCGTTAAATAATTTAAATAAATCAGTAAAGTATATCAATAAAATCAGCGTCAAGAATATGAATGGCCTGCTGCCCATAAGCCCGTTACATTGTTTTCTCTTGATGCTACAATTCAAAATTATGCAAAATTGTCAGAATGGTCAGAATAGCTGGAGATGAACTTGTCGCAATAATGTGACGTCACGTAGTTGGTTTTAGCAGATGCTTCCACGTGTCTAACTTTGGTAAACAGTCGCCTTATTTGTATATTTCTTCATTTCACACATTGATATAAACGCGATTTTAATAGGCGTTGCATATGTTATAGGCTGACCGCTTCTGCCATTCAGATTAGGCCACTGCTATGAACGGAGATGAAGAAGACATCTTCCCTGCTGATGACGATTTATTTGAGGAAACATTTTCTGCCGATTGTGTCTATAAATTTTGTGGCGAGGAGTTCAAAATCAACCAGGCGTTTAGCGCCAACCTTGGGGTTGCTGCCCCAGTGTGGGATGCTGTGAGTAGCCTATAAAATGTATCATAATTTCTTTAGCTCATAGTTTTGGTCTGATAACTCAAGACACCCAAACGCTTTTTGTTTTAGGCCCTCCATTTATGTCGATTCTTTGAAGAGAAGTGTATTGATCTGAAGGGAAGGAAGATAATCGAGTTAGGTGCTGGAACTGGAATTGTGGGGATTTTGGCTGCACGGTTAGGTAAATCATCCGAGAAAAATATTAACGTTACCTCTGCTCATGCTGATCTATGAACTGTAGGCTATTACCACGTTTACCCAGTAGAGGTCATAACTCTACCTTTTCAATCTCGTTCATTTTCTCCCAAGGCTACAGTGTTTCTGCTATTATGTTGTATCTGCTTTGCCTCTGTCTAGGCCCTATACCGATACTTGGTCAAGACAAGGATACAAGATTATGGATGAATTGGATCTCTCATGTTTCCCTTGTTTCTCTCCAGGTGCTGAAGTAACAATCACAGATTTGCCACTTGCCATCCCACAGCTCCAGAGCAATGTGTCTGCCAACACACCTCCAGCAGGCTGGCCATCTGTGGAGCCCACTGTGGTGCCTCTCTCTTGGGGACAGGATCAGGACAACTTTCCCTCTGATTGGGACCTGGTGCTCGGGGCAGACATTGTCTACCTGTCTGACACTTACCCGTCTCTTTTAGAGACTCTTGCACACTTGTGCAAGGATGGAGCGGTGGCGTATCTCTCATCTAAGATGCGCAAGGAGCACGGAACTCCCTGTTTTTATGAAAATAACCTACCTCAGCAATTTCAAGTTGAGCTGGTACAGCGCGACCAAGAGCAGAACATCAACATTTATCAGGCTACAGTGAGGAGAGATGTATGAATCAGGTTGCACCCATGTTTAAAGGATTTCTCTGTTTCTTCAAGGAATAGTCCTGGCTAAATCAACCCTTAGGCCTGTTGTTCAAGGTCACAAAGAGCTGTTGGTTGGAAAAAGATTGAGAACATTTGGTACAATATAGACCTGATTTGCTAATGCTAACTGAATGGCATAAGGGAAAATTAAACTGGAGTCTTCTTTGCCTTTATCAATTGAGATTAGCTGCCGTTTCACTATTTGGTCTATACTGTTACTGTACCTAATTTTCTCATTCTTCTTTCTACCAACAACACTTAGTGACCTCAAACAACAGGGCTTTGGGTTGATTCACCTTGGACAACTTTTCAAGTAGAATATAACACTGAGCAGCAACTGTTGGTCCACCAACTTTGTCTCAACTGTTCATGATTTTTGTAATGCTTTTACCAAAGTATATACATATTTACACTCTGTAATGACAGAGCAGATGTCTTAATCAGGTTAATCTCTATTTATTTTTGTGGTGAATACAGACATGCATTCTGTCCATTATTCTCATTTTGATTTTTATGTAGCCTATTATTTCGTTTGACAGATAAATTCAGTGTGAATCAATCCATAGCCATCGTTCAAGGTCACCAAGTGATGTAGGCAGGACAACAAAACGAGAAAATTTGATACGACCTAGACCAAATACTGAATCAGCAGTTAACACTTACTGAATGGGACAGAAACTAACATCCGGTTAATGTTAGCTGCTGGTTTGCGGTCCATGTTGTATCAAAATGTCCTGTTCTTTTTCCTACAGACTGTACTTGTGATCTCAAACAAGAGGAATATGGATTGGAATTCGGTTTTAAGCATTTATGTTGGATTCAGGGATTTGAATATTGAATTTTTTCCTTTACCACTGTTTTTACATTTGTGCTTTACCTTTTATTTAGAACTATCATGACAAAAACACTCAATGAGATTGACTTTGTTTATGTTGGTAGAGGTTATGGTACCTCAGGATGTTATCGTTCAAAAGATCTTCCAAATCTCAAATGATGTTTTCATTGACTGAAATAAGTGCAATCGAACATGAATAAATGGTATGACCAATGGTTCCGTCAAAAGGCTGATCTTTTTTTTTTTGTCCACACAGACAGATTTCACTATCAGTGGCACCCTGGTTGCTAAACGACTGCATCCTTTCATCCTTTTTTTCTCCTGCTCTGTGCTGATGCACTGAATTTCTGTTCAGAAAGAAAAGCCTGTTTGTTCCGCTGGGGAGTTTCAAAGAAAGAGAGAGCTGCCCCCCTCCCCATGCACTACCGCTCAGCGGAGAAAACAACAGATCCCTATCTACAGTCAAACTGTGTGCTCTGTCCTCCAATATGACTATTAATGCCAGCATTAGGCTATACATTTAACATGTAAGTGATCCTATCCTATAGCCTACCTCTATAGGTAGATATCCCCTAGATATACCTCTATTCAGAGTTTGTCATTGGCATATTGGCACAAGACTAAAATATTCAATATATGTAGTGTTTACATTACAACGTAAGGTGTATAGCTATTTTATGTGAATGTGTGAATTGTCGCTAGAAACCTTATAGTTCAAGGCCTTTAGGCCAGTTTAAAAATGGGTAGGCCTGATTCACTGATTGCTCCTACAAATGTCAGGTGAATCCAAAAGTTAAAGTATAAAGTATTTTTTTGCTTTTTTTTCAGACATAGGCTAGTTTTTGTATAATGCAGCTTTTGTGTAATGCAATTTTGGTTAAAGTCATTTGCCCAATAAACCCATGGGAGACGTTTTGGCTATGTTGCTGTAACAATTGACTTCAAAATATGCTGAGCACAGCATTTGCTGCTGTTTTTTTTCTGCTGTGTCACATTTGTGTGGGTCGTCTAGTGAGAGAGTGTGTGTGTATGTGTGTGTGTACACGTCTGTGTTAGCCTCTGTGTATCCAGATGCAGTGCATGTCACCAGCTTAACACAATAGATGTGACATCTCTCTCTCTCTCTCCCTCTCTCTCTCCCTCTTTCTCTTTCACTCTCTGTCTCATTCACACACTTACACACATTACAGCCCTATCACTCAAGGGTCCTATACCGACATGAAGGGCAGCGTTTACCTCACCGATTTAATTAAAGAATTCCTTGAAGAAGCTGAACGTAAACAAACTTCCCTAGGGGGCCTTGGACGTTAATGTGGGGGAGAGGCTTCAGAGCTGCCAGCGAGGGAGGCCAAGAACACCAGGGCGGGGAATTAAACATTCTCTTTTTAAAACAAGTTGCCCGCTTCGTTTGGAGTGTTGCGCACTGTCCAGTGGATAGCAGCACCCTATCTGCAGTATCATCTTAGAGGTGGGTATTGGCATGGATTGGATTTCTCAGTTTAGTGTTAATATAATTTCAAGGCAATGAAATTTAAACGAATGTCATTTTTTTTGTGGAAATAGCGTCTTCATTTATAAAAATTAAATAACCTAGCACAGTATATATAACTTAGATTTTTCAATTCTAATGAAGAAAATAATGTGATGGATGGTATTCTGTTGAGGTCGGGGTCATTTTATACCATCTGTAATGATGTTGACATTAAAATAAAGTAGGGAAGTTTCTGAGACTACTTCCCTGCAGTCAGGTTTACAATTACAGTAGAATGAATAGATAAAAAGGGAAATGCACGTCTACATGTATGTGAGTTTCACATTTCACAGCTTCTACTTGTGCCGCATCTAAGTATACACATTTACAGCTTTTTGTATGTGTTTGTATACTATTTAAATTATGGTAATGAATGTGTGTGATCGTGCTCTTGGGTTTGACTGTTGGCTTTGAAACTTAACAGATGGCATTCTGGACAGGGAGTCAGGAACAGACAACTCAACATGGCAAATTTGGAACTGTTCCGGGACGATACTTTTCACACCTGTAAGTTGTCAAAGCACTCAAAATTAGTTTCAGATATTGTAACTTTTTATCCAAACACTATGCATAAGGTAAACTTGATTTATACTATATATGTTTAGCATTATATTTAAATTTTCTCATTTTAACAGATTTCAGTAGACAGATAGCACTGCAATGTAAACAGAGATGTGTGTATCTTTTTTTCCTGCTGACAGCTATCAAGACAAGAGGCAACCTGCAGATTATCACCACTACTTATATGAGCAACCTGAGCGCGTGTGTGAACCCAGCTACTGGACCATGCCAGGATCCCGTACAGGAGGGGTGCTCCAGGACTACACCAACTGGACAGAGCAAGGAACTTCTCAGCACTTTCCCTTCACCTTAGAGAGTCAAGCTCGGCGACAGGGACTCAGGGAGCCCCTCGCACCAGAGAGATTAGACAGGGATTGGCTGTCTAGAGATGTGCTCAGAGCACAGAGGGAGAGGCAGGAGGCACGAGAGCGAGAGAGGGAGCGAGAGAGGGAGCGGGAGAGAGAAAGGGAGAGGGCAATGCAGAGGGAGAGATGGGAGTCCCTATCTCATTCCCAAAGTCCTGTGCACTACCGGAAAGAAGGTGCCAAGAGAAGCCTCAGTAGCAGCAGTTATCGGGAGCTGGAGGCCTGGGCTGCCCGCTACTGCCACTCTCTCCCCAGGAGGAAACGCCTGGAGGCAGGCCTGTACGGCACAGGTCAGGGGGCGAGGACAAGTCAACTGGCCCGGGAATGGCCAGAGAGAGGCTATGGTGGTGAAACATATCAAAGACCCTTGACAAACATGACAGAATTGCCTTATGAAACAAGAGAATACAGGCATTGGGAGAGACCTGACGCTCACCAGCCTCCTCCCTACAAAGCTCTCCCTGTAATTCAAGGTCCTGAAAAGATGTCCAGGGCAAACTTGAAGGAAAATGCTCCCAGCCTCCAGACAAGGGCATTCAGTTGTCCTCCTTGCTACATCCCGCCACCTCCCTACGGCCCTCCTCAAAATACTCAAAATACAGTACTGCAGAACCCGCCTGCTCGGCCCCAAGTCACGAAAGGCAACATGGCAATGGCGGATCCTGTTTGGGAACAACAGTTCAGAGTCCCACAGAACTACTGCACCTTGCCAGTCAGGAGAAGGCAGGAGTACACTGTGCAACCCCAACTACAGAGGAGCAGCACAGAGGACACAGAGGGGCTGAGATGGAGGAGCAGAACCGAGAGTCATCTGGCGTGGGACAGCAGCAGACACCAAGAACAGCCCACACTAAAACCATGGGACAGCACCGTTAGCACCACAAGCCCACCAGTCCAACTCCCTCAGATGTATGTTCCACCAGAGAGCCAAAAACAGCCACAGGTCACAGAGGTCTCAGTTGGGACACCTTCAGATCAGGGAGTTCCAGGGAGCACCAAAACCAAGGTGAAGAAAAGACGAGGAGGAGAGACCATCTTCTGCTTGGTGTCACGCATGGGTAGCCTAGCAGGCTTGTCCAGTTCACCAGATGACCCTATGAAAGCCCAATCTTTGCCCTTATATGCTGTCACTCCCCTCCCGGGTGTGGCTGAAGGGGCTCAGGCACCCAGGAATCAGCAGGGGTCAGAAGAGAGTCAAACTACGGCACAACTAGCAGACGAAGTAGACATGGGAGTAGCAGTTCCTGACCATCCATCCAGCTCCTCTATGTCCAGTGTTCCTTCTCACACACCGGTTCACAAAACAGACAGTGACCCAAAACCTAAAGGGAAAGAGGCCCAGTACTGGATGAATCATGAAAAAACAGCTGCGCATCGTGAGGAGCTGTTGAGAGCCATCCAGAAGTGTAGTTCAAAGCTTCAAGGGGGGAGGAGGAATTTCAATAGCCTGCCCATCAGAAGCAGAAGCTCGGAGGCTTCCTCAAAAGAATGCACAAACTCAGCCACATCCTCATCGCCCCCCCGAACCAGAAAGGCTGACACACCGCCACAGAGTGAGACGTCAGTTAAGTTCCCACTTTGGAGAGAACCAAAGGTGCCTTGCCAATCAAAGAGCCCTTCAGAGCAAAAGGCTGAAACAGGTAAAGTTAACACAGAAGCTTCCTGTACACAAAACCCAAATGACAATGCAACTAGTCAAGAATTGAAACAAAGTGATTTGACCTCAGAGAACAGCGATGGCATTTTGGTCATTGATGCAACCTGTGTTGTTGTCAGAGTAGAGTTTATCTTCCCTCCTAAAAAGGAACATGTGAAGTATGTTTGCTCACCGCCTTGTAGTGTATCTGAGGCTGAGCATGAATCAGTTCCAAATGACAATGTGGTCCAAGACCCAGAGCCTACCCATAGCCAACCATCTCATGATGTAGCTGAGATTTCACCTCCACCTAATGATGATGATTCACTCAGCAAAAGACAGTGGGAATCTCCAATCAACAATGACATAAGCAAGGATACTCCAACTGAGTTTGAGACATCTGATACAAACTTAGCTAAAGACTTGACAGATCAGAGAGAAAAAAGCCCATCGCAGGATTCTGAACTGCCACCATCACCATCCATCATTCCTGAAAAAGAATCACTGGAGGAAAGAGCGATTAGAATTTTGGCAATTCCACATTTAGAATCCAGCAGTCAAGAATCCTCTAACCAGGCACAAGTGGAAGATGCACTGGCATGCCAACCTGCAACAAATCAAGAGGAATGTTCTGACTGCCTCGTAGAGAGTTTGCCAACAGATACGTCAAGTCCAGAAACTCAGGAACATGATTCTGAAGCAATCTTTGAGGACCAAATAGAAGCCAATTTAGTGATTCCACTTCAAACTGAGATTAATGACTGTGAGCAAAAAATTACCATTCAACAACCACTTCAGAATGATGAGCATGAAGAAGACATGAATTGCTCAAGTGACATTAAAGACATCTACATCCCTGAAGAAACTGACCAAAGAAACTCCCCTGACCTAAATCCTCAAGCTAGTCTGGAATCAGAAGATCAATTAATTGAAGAGTCTCTGGTGCCCTCTCTAACCATGTGCCTAACCTCAGCTCAAATCGAGACTGATTGTTCAGCTCAGTCACTTTCTAACACCTCATCAACATCGACGCCCAGATCTAATTCTCCCTGCGATTACCCGTTTGAGTTAGGCTCAGCAGCCACTACAGACTCCTGCCTACCTGTGACTGTTACAGACCCTGAAAGCCTTTCAGAATCAGACTTGCTCCCAGCCTCTGGCGTAATCGGTCCTCTGGTGACTCCTGCCTCTCCCACTGAATCCCTGGACTGTAGGTTTCCCTCTCCGCCCCCAACACCCTCTGTGTCCTTCTCTCCTTCCATATCCCCATTACCCCTCCCAACCCCTCCTCCTCCTCCTTCTCTTTCTCCTCCACCTCTGATTCTTACTCCTCCACCTCCATCGGACTCTTCAACCCCATCCTCTGTCACTCCACCACTTTCTCCTCTCCCTCTCTCAAGCCCTCTACCTGCTCTCTCTGTTTATCCTCCAAGAGGTTCAAGCCCTTCCCCACCTCCCTCTCCTTCTCCCACACCTCCTCCCACCATGGCTCCACCGCCTCCATCAAGCCCTCTACCACCTCCAGAGCTTCCTGGAGCTCTGAATTCAGATGCACTCACAGTACTGCCTCCTCCAGTGCCTTCAGAACAACCTCCTCCCAGAGAGGAGCTGCAGTACCCAAAGTCTCTCTGGGATGCCGTGCATCGCATCCGAAAGCACACAGCACCAGATTCAGAAAACGAGGAGGAAGAGGTGGTGGAATCATGGGAAAATACAGAGAGTATTTGTTTGGATGTCACAGCTTTAAGCCTGGATGAGGACTCCCTGTTAGAATGTGAAGTGGCGTCACATTACTGGACTACTGTGGAGGATGAATGCCCCACCAGTTACAGCATGTCCTTTGAAAGAGGAACAGTAAGAGAGGATGATGTAGGACCCTTTAGTTTAATAGCACAGAACAAAGACAGCAAAAGGCGTGCAGAAGATGATACGTTATCTTGTAGCAGCTCAGACAGCCACGCCTCTAGAGACACTGTCATTATGGGAGAGGGAGAGGACAGACTCTCAGAGACAGAGGCTGAAGAACAGAGGGCTGAGGATTTTACAACCCATCCAGACCAGAGTGAGAATGAGGAAGATGAGGCTGAAGGCAAGAAAGAAACTTCACCCAAGGACCTCAACAGAGACTCAGAGAGAAATGGTGAAACAGAATCACAAGCAACCATTTTGTCCAATGGAAACGAGGACAGCAATGAGTGCTCCCAGATTAGTACAACTGATGATGAAGAACTGACTGACCATACGGATATCAAAGAATCCATTTGTCACTTAGTGGAGGAAGGGGAACAACCCGAGGGTTTCACCGAAGCAGACAGGAAACTGAGCACTAATGATGTACAACAAGCTATGTGTGATAGTTGTGCTGAGGACATGACTTATCAGGACAATAGCAGGTTAAATAGTGTGGATGTAGGCTAACTTTCAGGACAGATAAAGCAAATGGTTAGAAACACCATTAACAGCTGAAGCACTACTAGAGCTAGCTAACTAATAACTTAAGTCTTTACTTCTGAAAGGTATACCATGACCAAAATTACATATTTGGTGAGGAATGTTAAAAAATACTGTAGATGTTTGGCGTAGTCTTTCAAGAAGTCATTACAGTTTAAAAGTTTAAAAGTTTAAAAGTGGTGACTTGACTAGAGACTCACATGCTTTTAACAGTAGGAAAATTAAAATTAGAATACATATTTGCTGTGTTTTGTATAATAGACCTGACCTATTCGTGTCAATGTTTCTTTGCTGTGTAATAACATTATTTTGTCATGGAAATATAATATTTATGTAAGACTTCAGAGTAATTTTTAATAAAATAGAACTTTCATCTGTCATAAATATCTTACTTGCCTTCATTGTTCCTTCTTTGGCATAACATTTTAGGCCACAGTCATTTGGCCTTGCGTTGTGCATGTGCTCCATCCACTTTAAGTTATAGATCCCCTGCAGTACATTTACATACCACTAGAGGTCAACGAATCCTTTGTGTAGAGCTAGTGCCCTTTCTGTGTAGAGCCATTTGTTTTGAACAGTTTAGGAAGTTTGGCAAGTTTAACGAAAGAAGAGATTTGAAGACATGTTGCCTAATATTTTTGTGAGTATTTTTATGCGACATATGTTTTTACGTGATATCAAAGGCTATGTCAGGTTCATCATTTAACAACTGCATAGCCTACAAAATAGGCATGACATTTTACGAGAACTTCCGGGTCTCTTACTTTGACATCAACGGAGGCGTGGTTTTAGTGGAAAATGTGTCATGTCTTGGACACTTTTCTAGTCAACGTTTTTGTCATGTCCTACCCTGTATCATAGTCTTTTCTCGAGCATGCCTAACTACATCAATTTCCACAGACGTACAACTATTTATGCAAACAACTGACACTTTGGTAAG
>JASCQY010000232.1:15296459-15308770 GCA_030264315.1 Sardinella tawilis
GTCTTCTATACACTAGTTGTGTGTGTGTCTGTCTGTGTGTGTGTGCGTGTGTGCGTGTGTGCGTGTGTGCGTGTGTGTGTGTGTGTGTGTGCGTGCGTGCGTGTGTTTGTACGGCCTCCAGAGATATCAGACAGGCTGGCACTTTGAACAGTTGGCAGTTTGTTTTGATTTTAGCCTCCTCCTCTCTTGTCTTGTTGTTTTGTGACCACACCAACACCACAATGTTTGGCTTAAAATGTGTGCACTTTGGCCAATAACTTAGTTTCATCATTTTGTGAACAGTACGTAATGGTGGCGCCCAACCAGGGTGAGCTGCTGAAGGGCATGTTCATCCCGTACTGTGCCGGATGCGGGCCAGTTCAGCTAGAACAGGCCGTGGGCATCGTGGGAGCCGTCATAATGCCTCATAACATCTACCTGCACTCTGCTCTCGTCAAGGTGACCTGCACAATGAGCTCCTCACTTTTATTGTTTATCAGCTGGTGCAGTGATGCATGGGGGCTTCCTGTTGTCTTTGTTTTCCATAGCTTTTGACTTGTAAATGAAGAGGTTTGTTTATGGTAGCGAAACACACTAAGATGGTAATTCAGTTACTATTGACTTAATATTGACCCAAGATGGAGCAACATAATACATTACAACCGGAGCGAACGTGAATAGTTCCGGTCTGCATAAGTCAGCATGTCACAATCTAAACTTTTACCCGATTTTCTGTATTAACGAATGAGGGTTCGACTTTGGTCTGCATAAAGGGGGATTTTGTGCCCCTCCCCTTGCAAAAATAGAACACGGAATTTAACGGACATTGGTTCCTCTCGCTCCGCTTTTACCCTCTCTGCTGATAGTAGTCTCCCCATGCCACCTCTCAGCCTGTACTGAGATACAGGAATTTCATTCATTGGTACTTTTGGGCAATGAGAATTGTTTAGTGGGGGGGATGATGAGTCTGGATTAAAGAAGGGTAATATCTGTGGTCGTGTATTTAAGCCAAAGTATGCCTTAATAATGACTGTTGCTTTTGCTCTGCAGTCGAGGGAGGTGGATCGTGGGAACAAGAAGGAGGTGAAGGAGGCCAACAAGTACTTCTTCATTGAGTCCACTATCGCCCTCTTCGTTTCCTTCCTCATCAATGTCTTTGTCGTGGCTGTATTCGCTGAAGCATTTTATGACAAGACAAACATGCAAGTGGTGTGTACATTGAAATGACCTGATCTTGTTTTTTCATTCCAATTCAAATAACTTGCTGTTGTTACAATGTTTAAGTATAACACTTTCATCAATGCAACTCTTTACAGTGTGATACAGATCATGAACGCAAACCTAGTGCTGTCATCAAATACATACGTTAGCCCCCTAGCATGGGAGACATGTTTCCAGCAGTTTGGTTTATACAGTACATGCCTCTCCTGAGACACTATGCAGGCTAATTTAGACCACGATCGTGTGTCTGTGATTAGAGTAGCGATAAGTAAACGTAATCAGAGGTCTGGCGTGACTGTGGTTGATGTGTCTGTTCCCTGTCCCTGGCAGAGTGAGAAATGCAATGCGACAGGGAGTCCTCACACAGACCTCTTCCCCATGAACAACGAAACACTTCAGGTGGACATCTACAAAGGGGTGAGTCCCAGTCTCCTCCATCATGGGTTTTGTGTAGAAATTATGGAATTATGGAAAAGCAAGCAATGCTTTCTCACTCAGTGCTAATTAATTGGTATGGTGTTGATTTCTGAATTGTGGTGGTTTTGTGTCAATCTCAGACGTGATTGTGCTGTATATTTTAATACAGAGTAAGAAGATGAATTATTTACTGATTTGTCATTGTAGGGGGTGGTCCTGGGTTGTTTCTTTGGCCCAGCTGCTCTGTACATTTGGGCCATTGGGATCCTCGCTGCTGGACAGAGCTCCACCATGACTGGAACCTACTCTGGCCAGTTTGTCATGGAGGTCAGTACACAGCCTCTACCAAGGAGCAAATTCTCTCCTGTTGTTTTTGTCTCTGTTGTGGTAAAAAAAAAAAATGTATCAAAATGCTAATTTAGTTCAGGGCACCCTTTACTTGCCTTCATAAATTTGGAGATGATATTTCACTTTAAAGCAACACTATGCTGTTCTGCTGTTCTAGCTACCTAAAAGTTACACAAAACCTTCCAAGTGCCGTTATATTGACACTGCTAGCTGTTTGCGGACCTCTAACTAGGTTTTCTTTTGCTTCGTGTTGATGTCCTACACTTCACACAGAACTGAACAGTGCTATGCTGGATAGCTAGTGGTGGTAACACGTGTGTGTATCCACCTTTTATACGAATTTATCACTGTTTCTCAAAGTCGAGGATGCTTCCTTGGTAGCACATTGGCCTCGGAAGCCGCGCACTAGGAAGACAAGCATTCAAACCTCACAAACATTCGAAACATTGTAACATTCGAAATCCTTGAACGTCAAGGATCCATCAGTGCAGCATTGAAAAACCTTCGAAAGAAGGACTCTGCACTCGGTAGAATTTCCTTGACTTTGGACCAGTGCTTGGCGAGGTGCGATGATGTGAAATCCTCGAAAAAGTGGCTTGGAAGGATGCTTCCTTGACTTTGAGAAACAGTGTATAATATGCCATCCAATTTCATTTGAAGATGGTGCTGAAAGAAATTGTATGATGAAAAGGATGCTTTGAATAGTAGCAAAAGCTTACACAGTGTTGCTTTAATGAGAGGAAAGAAAGGCCCCCCTCATTGTCCATGTCTGTCTCCCCCTCAGGGTTTCCTTAACCTGCGCTGGTCCCGTTTCGCCCGAGTCCTGCTGACGCGCTCCATCGCCATCACCCCCACACTGCTGGTTGCCATCTTTCAGGACGTACACCACCTGACAGGAATGAACGACTTCCTCAATGTGCTGCAGAGCATGCAGGTTAGTTTCAGGTCAAAAGTTCATACTAATATACTGTATTTAGTCACACATCTCAGACCTTTTTGCTGATGGAGAACTAATCAAACCTGACACGAAAGTGTGAATATTGTGGCTAATTAATGAAATCGCCATTAGAAAAGAGAAGACTCCTACAGCTTTACCACCATCACCCCCATCTCGCCCAGCAAGGGTGGGACAATTACAGCCAGAGAAGCCCCAGTGCCCCAGCTGTCCTTTTGAACACTCCTCCTTTCATTTCATGTGCATCTGTTCCCAATCTGACAGATGAGACTCTTTCTCTGCTAGACCTGTGGTTTTATTCACTGAAAGCTCATCCCGTTCTCTGTGCCTTATCTTCCCCAGCTGCCGTTTGCATTGATCCCCATCCTGACCTTCACCAGCCTCCACTCCATCATGAGTGACTTCGCCAATGGACTGTAAGTCAGATACAGTTTATCGATGCCAAACAGCACATTGCCAATAAACAGCAGACAACGGAAATGCTAATATCATACTGATATCATACTGACCTACTGTATCTCAGCAGTTTGGTTTTACATTAGTGTGCCACATAAACTGATCTGCCGCATAGGCAGTCATTTCAGTGTAGTGCAGTGGTATGATACAGCATAGAGCTAATTTACAACAGAGGTCGGAAGCTTAGTCATGGCACATAGCACACAGTACATGCTGGACATGCTGGAAGATGCTGGCAGATGGGGGGGCGATGGTGGCGCAAGTGGTAGAGGTGTTGTTCGGCAACCGGAGGGTTGCAGGTTCGAGACCCACTCCACCTGACCCCGTCGAAGTGTCCTTGAGCAAGATACTGAACCCCAAATTGCTCCCGGTGGTAGGTTAGCACTTTGCATGGCAGCTGCCACCACTGGTGTGTGAATGGGTGAATGTAAGGCATACACTGTAAAGCGCTTTGAGTGCTTGTAGGAGTAGAAAAGCGCTATATAAATGCAGTCCGTTTACCATAAATGCAGTCCATTTACATGTTCATCAAGAGAAAAACTTCCATTTGTATGCGTCATGTACAGTATTTGATAGATTAGCTTCAGACAAAAACAAGTGCATTTTCTAGAAATATTCACTGGTGACATTTGCTGACTGAATCCCTCACATATTCTTGAAAGTGGAGATATCTTTCATTATTCTGTCATTGGTCCACCGTTACAGTTTGTTGATTTGTCTTTTGTTTTTCCCCACAGGTTTTGGAAGATCGGCGGCGGTGTGGTCATCCTGGTGGTGTGTGCCATTAATATGTATTTCGTGGTGGTGTACGTCACAGCACTCAACAATGTGGCCCTCTACGTCCTCTCCGCCCTCCTTTCCATCGCATACCTGAGCTTCGTGGGCTACCTGGTGGGTGCAACACTTTTCCCACACGTACCCCATACTACTTCACAAGCGGGTTTTTGATGTCCAGGGGTCTATACTGTGACGAGAGGCTACAGGTTAACCTGGGTAACTGTGGGAGTAACCCCTGATCTCCAAAAGAACTCTGCACCGAGCAGCTGTTGTCTCTAATATAAAGTGAAGTGACAAGTTGTTGATAAGCAGTTACACCTGAAGTGATTTGGGTTAGCCAGTAAACTCGCTTTGCAGTATACACCCCCCTGATCAGTAGAAAGTCTTTGGTTTGTGGCATACTGTAATGACAATGCTTTGTAGACCAATTTTCTCATACCCTATAGTCTTTTTATGTCCACAAAATGGTAACATAGTGTTTCTCTCTCCATCTCTTGCTCTCTTTCTCTCTCACAGTCATGGCAGTGTCTGATTGCTCTGGGTGTTCCGTGTCCGAGCTTCGGCAGCAGGGTAAGGAACCCTCCAGCGGTTCTCATAGAGGAAGAGCCCGAGTTTGATTCTTAAAACTGAGTGCGTGTTTCACTCGCACCAAGTAGCCTGAGGTTTACTTTTAGAAACCAGGGGAAGCTTGTGTGTCTGTTCGGCTGTGAAGGGTTATTAAACCCCAGCGGCAGCTCTTAAGGGCTGTGTATGTTGCACTGATATATAGCTATGGGAATGGCTCACTGCGCCCCCCAGGGACTGATTAAGGTACTGCTCCCCCATTAGAGTAAATGGCAGCTCTTTTCCCTATAAATCCTGAAAACTACGGAACCACATTTATTCTCTTTTGCCAATGAAATTGAACATCAGGGCATTGCTGAGCTGAAATTATACAGTACAATTCTATTGAATTCTAAATTCTTTCACTTAGTGGAGGACCAAAGTCTCACAGCTATATTATTTGATCTTTTCCAAATCCCAGTGTCAGCTATTTGTAAGTCTGCATGTTTCCACACAACTCACAAGTTGTACATCACACAAGATGACAAAACTTAATGGGGAAAGGGAGTGTGTGTCTGTACAAGTAACCTGCTACATTTAATCTTTCCTGCATTTTTCTGTGCCTTTAAAGCCATTAAGATCTTCCTGAGCTGCACATAATTGTGTTATTCGTGTTTCCAGAACAGGGGTTAAGTGTTTGCTCAGAGCGCACACAAGTTCATCATTATTCCGTTATCAAGTAGTTACCATATAGTTACCGTTCTCTTGTATTATATTCCTGTATTTATGGAGAGAAATCCTAGTGCTAGGCTGAGGTCTGAAAAAGGCAAAAATAAGCTGTGGATACTATATGAAATCTTCATTTGAGGGTTTAGAGATGTACAGTTTTATTTTCCTGTCCGAACTTTCTTGTTTATGAGGCGATCTGAACTTCTCATGGAGTGTTCAGACCAAGTGGACAGGAGTCATGAAATGTTCCTGTAAATCTGTTTTGTGCATCCTTCGTCCATGAAAGGGTCATTTCCATGTGCATTAACATTTTACGCCAGAGCTGCTAAGTTTAACACCATGCTCTGTCACTCACACAGGTAATGTACAGTTATACTATGGCCAGATTCTCCCATTGTTGCTACTGAGTTTTTAAGATTATGTCTCAAATATTGAAAACATAATGTTTCTTTGGAAGATTTTTAATGATTTTCATACAATTGTAGAAAATGGCACAATCATCTTACGTACAAATGAAATGTTTTCAGACCATGTAAATGGGATGTATCCTTAACCGGATCACTGCAACAAAGCGATCCGTTAGGGAAGGTGTGAATTCATTTTCAAGTTCATCTTGACCACATCGTCTTTGGACCTGCGGTCTTCATTTGCTTTTAGTCTTTTTAGGCATTATCTAACCAGCGGCTCTTAAACCCAAAAAGGTCTTTCAAGGGGCTCATCTATAACTGTCATTTTCCTTCATGGTGACAGATCGGTTACTTTTTATTTCATTCTACAGTGTTTATATGAAACTGTAACATCTTGTCATTCATGGGTTAATGGAGCACTGATGATTTCTGTGGAATATCTGGTAGTCCATTTGGAATACATTTTGTCTGAAATGTAACATGTCCCATGTTGCTGTTCGTATTGTATTGGAATAGATTGTCAGTGTGTCCACATGCACAGTCTATTTCCTTTTTTCATTATGGCAGCATATATTTTAACAAAGACGGACATCTTGGTTTTGAGTTGTAACTTGAAACATGTACACAAGAATAAGACCCATGTGTAGATGTGCGTGTCTTTTCTGCTAATGAAACGTATACTGTGTTAAAGAATAAATGAAAAAGTAAAAAACGATTTCAGCTGTCTTTTGTCCAGTCGTTTTTGACATAGTTTCTTGTTAAGGATGTGTAGATACCCTTAATAATAAATATGAAGTGCATCATGCTTTGCTGAACCTTTATGGATGCTTAACTTGCATATAATCATTGGAAAGAGTAGGGAAAAGAAAAGTGACTTTTGAACTCTTCCCATGAGTATACTGTTATAGCACTGTTGTGTTTCATCTTGTGTTTACAAGCTGACCATCGCTGTATCACAGGATGTTTACACAGTAAGTACATGCTGATCTTGACTCAATCCTCCGGCAGTAGAAACACTGAACTTGTCCACAAGTCATAATTCCTATGTGGATCCTGTCATAAACTGATTACAAGCCGTAATAACAAGTGAACTTTCTTAGGGGAGAACTAGCTCTTTCACAATTATGGCCCAAGTATCATTCACATCTTTATCACTTAAAGAATTGCCTTTACAACTTCTGAAAGAGGGCTGCAAATTCTTGTACATTAGTGAAGAATTTCTCAAAGTGATTTTATGATTTCCTGTCAAGTATCAGCAATACGTTTATTCCCAACTGACATGAGTAATGTTTCAGTCAGGGCTATTGTTTTGTTTTGTACAATAACAGTGTATTGGAGTTGCCAAATGTTTTATCCTCTGTGTATGTTGATGCTCTAATACTATAATAGATTTAATTATTAAATAGTTCATATATTGGGTGAACATTTCTAAGTTAGAGATTATTTATTATATCTGTTGTCTTTTTTCTTTTAAGTACATATTTTGTTTTCTGTTGCTTTTTCTTTATTTTATGTTATGTACATCATGCCCTTGCCATCAAGATTGAAGGGTGGCTATGGTTAGATAGTATCTGGCACATCTGCACTTGGGAAACGTGATGACTAACCAACATAGCCTACTGCTCTTTGTCACATACCCCTCTCTCGTTCCAACCTGATCGTTAGATTCTACTGCCATAGCACTGAAGCAGAGACAGGCGTTCAATCATGTCATTCATCCCCATAACTCTTGTCATGTTGTCATCTGTTAGTGGTTTTGGAGACTTGTCATGGGGTTGTTTAACTCACCGGTGAGTTTGGGCTTTATGCTATTTCAGCAGTGGTGCTTGCACAAATTATCTAAAACATGGGAAACCATGGTAATACCTGAATCCAGGAAATCTTAACTGTTCTTTAGTTTTACCTCCAATCACTACAAAAGAGTCAATGTTTTATATGTACTAACCATTTTCCACTTGGCGCAATTAAGAGTTGCTGGATGATACACTGCACTGATGTTCAAATCTTTGAGAAATCTAACCTGACTTCCACACTAATGATGCTAACGCTTTAAGAAAGAATGAAAATCAATCTTATTCTCTGTCCTCTTTGTTTTCTTCTGCCACTCAGATGGGGCTAATGGGACACACTGACCTCTACCTGCTGAATGAGATGGACAATGATGGGCTGGTGGAAAGGTAAAAGGCCTCCAGGTTAATGTCGTAGAAGTCAAAAAGCCAAAGGGACATCAATTCATGCTTGATGATGGCTGAATGGTGGGACCATCTGATCCTTACACTAGACCATTATGGTAGGCCTTGTCCACGAATGTGCCTAAAGTATCCTAAGTGACCTTACATGATAGAAACAGAGGAGTTTGTCTGTGTAATGGAACATTCCGGAAGGGGATGACACCCGTTGCCCTGACTATGGGTTAGCTGTGTTTTTATTCTGTTGTTTTGTTTGGTATATCTGACTCTGACCACGGCATTCCAAGACAACAAACTGGCTGAATCCCCCCCAAGGCCTAAGCCCTGAGTCCTAAATCTAATGACTTAATTGACATGAATGAACCAATCATTAAGTCAATTAATTTTAATTTTTCAGAATTCAGGACATAGGCCTTATGGGAGTACATAGAGATTGAGCCTTTGACTTATTACATCACCATTTCTCAAATGTTTCTTTTTTATTTTGGCATTTTATTGACCACCACCAACTATTTTTAGTTGTTTAAGACTCAGCTGTACCATTTGTTAGATTGTTAGTTTCTTGGTGGCACCAAGAAACAAACACACATTATCTTAGGATTCTCAACAGGAGGTGGACAGTTTAGATCAAATCATGAATTAAATTTCCAAAAGGCCTCAACAAACAACTTTTTTTTTAATGCTTAGAAAGTTGAAACAAAATGAACGCTACCATTATTATCTTACTCTCTGATCAGAAGTTCAGAGTTTTTGATGGCTGTTACACTTTGAAAACATACACCTTGAGTGGGCCTGTACATAAAGCTCAGATGATCACCCTTCAGACTTAAAGTTCAGTTCATTAGATAGACTACTTGCAGACAACTTGTCATTAACTGACAAAAGTAATATTAACTGGTTAGAATATTCTAGTGAAATTCACTATGAAGTAGCAGGTTTGTGTATCGTGCCTCAGACGATGTTTACCTTCTGGATGAAAGCACTTTGGCACATTCTAACACAAAATCTTGATAGAAACTGGAAAATCGTAAAAATATTTATTTAGGACATCATATTTATGGCATACCAGTATTGATTATCTTTACATACAGTACTGGTATACATATTTTATTCATATTTAAAAAATAAATTCTCTACAGTAGTAAATAATGCAGGTACTACAGCATGGTCTGTAGGAATATTTCAAAATAATATTTATTACTTTTTTTTTGTAAAACTGGCAAATAATATCGATGAAATACCTGTGTTTTATTGTTGCAATTTTGGCTAATTCACAAAAGTACAATTTCAAGATTTGCAATGCGTGAATTCTGTGACCTTGGCAGCTCATTTTTAGCCTGTTAATCCACTTCACTTTCACTTGAACTAGTAACACTCGGGACATTTTGTGTTCTGTCTATGCATTCAAACACTTGTTTTGTGTTGTCTGGCCATAAACATTAGCTATAAAAGGTACTTTCTTTCTACCAATTTAGATGGAATTGTGAGCTGGCCAGTTGGATAATCTTGTAAAAGTGCTGCTCTGAACTAATCTGTATAGATTCAATCTGTTATCTGGTACCCAGTGCAAATTATTGCCCCACACCCGGGTGCAAACACTTTTTATAGTCATAGAATCCCAGTGTGTTATAGCCATTGCATTTTCAGAAAAGATTTTGGAATTGGAGGCCACATTGTTTGTCATACTGTGCTGGCGAACTTGAGTACTGTGGCTAAAGGGAAGTTCATAGTAAAAAATAATTATGTGACATAGCAGCAAATCAGTTGAGTCACAGGTTTCATTGTAACATGAATATTTGCCTACTTCCAGCATATACAGTATGCTGGAATTGATTAATGCTGTTATCATGTCTTGAATCATTATACAGCTGTGCTAAGTTACTTTTAAGTTGTTTATAATATCCCCAACCCCTGTAAAAGAACCAAAGTACACAGCTGTAAACTCGTGTCACCTTGTGAATACAATTTTGTATCAAATATTTTTTTAATTGAAAAAGTGAATACGAAATAAAAAAAAATCTGTAAAACAATTTATTTCCATCGTGCACATTTTCTGTGGTCTACACTGTGTTTAAGTTAAGTTATACAATGCTAAAATCAAACACATCATCATCATCATTAAAAAAAAAAACACCTCAATATGAGGTCAGACAAGGAAAAGGTCTTTTGAGACATCAAAATATTTCAGGTCTCACCACATTTCAGATGACTTGGCGGTTTGGTAATTCCGTTTGAGGTAACAATGCCTGAATGTGTTGTTAAACATTTAAGAGTTTAAAAGTTGGTGTCAAGTTGGATTAATTAAATCAAATTAAATTGTAATAAAATGAAAATGAAGTATTTTGATGTAATGGTCCCATCTGAAGTGTATAAACTTTGTTTGACCTAGTTCAACAAGCATTTTGTCTTCTGTCAATGATGGAAAAATAAGTTGATGATTTTCTCTACAATAAACTCTGCTGAACTCTGGTTCACAGTAGGAGCAATTCAAACTTAATCGTTTTACCTGTAGGCTAGCATTCACTCTGAAGTGCACACAGATTTTATCTATTGTATAACAGGACTAGCAATATGGAGCTGAGAGTTGACACGGTGGTGGGAGTGGTTAGTCTGCATGTAAAGTGTACCATAGATATATAGTTACTTTATACATATATCTATGAAGTGTACCCCCATGACAGTGACAAGGAGAGGCTTGTCATGGAAACGGAGAGAATGAAATGGATGTCACAGTTCCTGCATTTGGTTCTCATGGGGCTGACAGGACAATGACCACGAGGCTGCTAAGAACTGACAGCCCACAAGCAGTAATTTGATTAATTAGGGGTTCCAATCCTTTGAGCTTGTTTATCAAAGCATTTGAAAGACATGGATGACGGACTGTATTCTGGGTTTTCCACACTAGTTGACACTGATAACTATTGAGGACCCTTTATGTGCCTGTGGTGTGATTCTGATCTTGGCGTCACCGAGAGCCATTTCATGTGTCTATTTCTGTCAACTGTCACATCCATTACATTAATTCTTTAAGAGGTACAGTGGATATTAGGAACAGCAGCCTTGGAGAAAGATAAAGTCACCTGACACCAACATTGAGTAGCTAGTGACTAGCTCACTTGCGATCCTTTCCTGGATCTTTGGGAGCCAGGTACTCTTTATACATGGAGTATATCACACCTGCCACAAAAGAATACCACAATTAACAACAATCTGGAAACCATTTCAGGAAAAAAAATCTGATTACCATTATTTAATAAGTAAACATATCTATCTATCTTATCTAGCAATATATCCAGCTTGGGTATCAGTTCATTTAAAAACTTAAGAGATATTTGCCTTTCCTGATCTGTAGGCAGGGTTCTGGTTTTAACTTTCATATCTCCTATATTTACCATTCTGACAACATTAATCTATTCATAATCCTTCAAATGTGCCTTCTGTGATTGTTTGGCTAATTCTTACCCAGTGTCATTGCTCCCACCACAAATCCTTGCGCTCCAACGCGCATGTGAATCAGATGGACAGACATCTTTGTGTTCCCACGTGATTTCAGTTTGTAAAGTCCGTACGCCACAATTGCAACAAACCCCGCCATACCTGCAATAAATCCCACAATCACAGTCATATACCTGCCAAATCTGGTATCATTTTTTCTACATCATTCTAGATAAAACTTGCACTGAGCTATTCTCAACTTCCAAACAAGTTATCTGCTATCCTCCAATCAAGGCAACACTTAAGGGTGGACAAGAGGTTTGGAAAAGAAAGTAAGATGCAAAAAGGCTACATTTGGCAAAAATATATAGAAAGGCTGAACAGTGTTCACCTTACCTATTGGCACAAATGGTGATTCTTTTGCCTTCCTCATAAACTTGGAGGTGTGTTCCTCCTCATCCGGCCAGTGGCTACTAGATGACATGATGAAGCCTGTATGGAAATAAACGACAACTATAACCACAGACATATCTCTCTTGTACCATATTGGACATTCAAACAATGACACTGCAATAATGTTGTCCCACAAGGTTCAAGCCTGGTTGAGTTTATGTCTGAAACCAGGGTTGGTCCTATGAGCTGAATAGTATGAATTTGGGTATGCATGACTTGAATTGGGTTTCAAATGACCTTGGGAGTAAGACAGGATACCTAGCCAAGCTTGGGATGAACTGTCCAAAAAAAGGGTGAGTATGGGTCACACCTGTCTGATTCCAGTTTGAAATAGATGTACGTATAAAGGTATATCCAGGGTTGCCAACTTTGGTCAGTTGTCTGGAGTGAGCCTGCCTGCCT
>JASCQY010000232.1:15312759-15324349 GCA_030264315.1 Sardinella tawilis
CACGAAAAACACACATGAAACGCGCGCACACACACACACACCCCACCTCCGATTGCCATTCCATCTCTATTTTGTTTGTTTCACAGTGACAAAAATTTTGCGCAGCCTATACGCCTCTTCTCTCTGTCCTGCTTCCCTTCACCTCCCAACCTCCCCCCTTCCGTCTCTCCCCATAGGCATCAGTTTGCCCACTAGGCCCCTTTCCTGGAAACACAGGCCTGTGGTGGAGGCCACCCTCGGGCAGAAGTTGGAGAGGAGGGAGGGAAGGAGGGGTCTATGCTTCCTGAAAGTCACATGGTAGGTCTTCCTGATATAAATTATGTTGAAGCACAGCACAGTAAACATAAAGGACTGGTATGTAAATGGGATATGAAAATTCTACAGCAGGTTACATAGGCCTAGCCAACATTGTACCTGTCACTGAATTGAAAAAAAGACTGGAAATTACACTAAATCCTATTCATTTTCTACTTAAGACAGCAAAGATGACAGCTCACAAGTTCTACAGATTTAGGGATTTCAAAGAATGTGTTAGGCCTACAGTACATAAAACATGTTGGTACTTGATATGATTTTTAAAGCTATGCCTCAGATAAGCAATTAGTCAATTCAATTTATTTTCAATTGTATTCCTTGTTGTATTTTGCATTTGATAAGAGCTATAGAAGAAATAACATAATCTCAATCTGGTTTGTCATGCTTAGGCTATGTTACACAAGACCAACTTGCAGGTGCCCCCCCCCCCCCACCCCCCTCTTTTTCCTTTCCCTTTTCTTAGAGAGTCAGCAGCTTTAGCCAAACAAATAAATGCGTTCAACAAATCTGATGTACAAACTTCCAAATACATCATCAGTCTAAATTAATTGATAATTTTATGATGTATCTGTTATACCCCAGACTTGATAGTCTAATTCCAAAGCAGGAAGAGGAGAAGAAAAAGAAGGAGAAGAAGAAGAAGAAGAAGAAGAAGAAGAAGAAGAAGAAGAAGAAGATGAAGAAGCACTGTTCAAAATAAATGTTTTGCATCAAATTGCAAACCAAATGAGTAGCCTAAATGAGATAATGTGTATAGCCTATAAGCTATAGAGGTGTGTTCACAGGTAGCAAATAGTAGGGTCAAAAGATTGCATTGTAAGAAAAACGGAACAGAACTCTCTAGAAACCATTGAGAAAACAACAAGGTATTTGATTCAAAGACAAAAAATATTTGATACTATGTTAATTGCTGTTTTTGGATTGACTGCATCACTGAATTTGCACTTGCCTATACTCGCCCGTACGCCTCAGTTTCTTTTTTTCTCTCTGTTCTTTTTGTCTCTCCTCCTCTCCGTCTGTTTCCCTCTTTCTTTCTCTCTTTTTCTCATACCCCACCTCTGACATGTGACCCATCACAAAGGTTTTCCATACATTCCTCCATTTTAGCCAATGAGAGTTTGTGGATTCCCCATCCCTGATGGTTACCTCAGCCTTGCCTTGCCTGCAAGTGTTTTTGTGTGTATGCGTATGTGTGTGAATCTGCTGCACAAATCTGCATTTTACACTGAGAAGCAGTCTGATTCAACCAAAGTAGGTCAGGAGAATCTTGAGAACCATGACTGACGACTTGAAAGGGAGTAATAATATAGAGTTAAATATTACAATATTTAAACAGAGGATGGACAGCTGTCACAGACCCAGAGAAAAAGAGGATGAAGGGAACGAAGTGAAGTGAAACAAAGGATAAAGGATAAACCATAATGACATGTCTCTGCAGTGCATCATGGGGTTCCTTTGTCACTGATCATCTTAAACAAACTAATAGAAACCACAGAAAGTGTCAAGTGATACCTGCCAAGGGACTACAGATGGAAACTAGCATGGCTTTGCGGAAACCTAATGCATCTTTTGTTTTATACAAGGCTAATATTTCTGTACACTGTCCCAAATAAATAAACTAAACAATAAGAAAGACACTTTTTGTTACCTTTTGCAAATGTGTCAATCTATTAGCTCTGTTGCCCTTTTTTCTCTCGTTACTTCAGTTCAATAACAAGAGAAGTTGCATACATATGTTTTATAGCCTAGTGATCGTGCAAATAACTCTGTGTGTTCCCCTCTTTCTTGTTGTCTCAATGTGCATGTTAACTCAGATTCATTTGCCCATCTGCAAAAGACTGTTTAGATTTACATTTGTTTTTACCAGACTGTGTTTATGCAGCTGTGTCACCAGTGTGGTGGTTTGCGATAGTGTCATCGTCCATGACAGATGGGTGAAAAGCTGCTAATCAAAACACAATCCTCATCCTCCAATCTAAAGGGTATTTGTGTACACCAGCCACACAACTCCTAGAATATTTGGTGTGCACAGCACTTACTCATACCTGCTACATTGCATACCATAACCTACTGATCAAGTGAAAAGTCCCTATAGGCTAATGCATAATGTTTGTTTCCTCTGTTTGGAATCAATATTTGGTCTAAATAAAAGTTGAATTCCATGGCATACTAGCTTAATAAAGGTAAATACAAACATTGGCTCAGTATGTGTAGGCTATCCATCAGGAACTGAAACTTACTGTAGCATAGCCTACTCTTGCCAGCGATTCAACATCAATGATTTAGTTTAGGCTACTATTATATGTATATATATTTTTTTTTCCTCACAAAATCTTACAAAGAGACTGCATCCTCACATTTGATTCTGCACAATGAGAAAAAAGTCTCCCTTTTTAATTTTAAATAGCTGCTCTCAAATGCCAAAGGTATCTTGTCTTTTTCTGATTGCTTCATATAGCCTACCTATGCCACTCTATTTAGAATGAACAGTTTGTTAACAGAGTGAATGAACAATTACGATCTTCAATCAACTATAGGCTGTGGACTGTAATAACAGCACAATTAAGACCGATTCCGTAAAATTGAGAAAAAAAAAGTTAGCTTATTTTCAAATTTCTTCATAGGCTATCAATTGTTGATGTTTTGTCATAAATATTTGGCCCAACTATACTGAATAGCCTTAGCCTACATGCTGAGGGACACCTTTATAGGCTAATAATTAACAAATTATGTATGCTATCCTTGTAAATATAATTTACAAATAGCCTAGTCAGGACAAGATGTGTGACAGTGATAAAATGTTTTGTCATACACTAAAAATATCAATAGCCTAGTGTCTTCATTAGTAGGCTAGGCCTAACAGCCTGTGATTTTGAATAAAATTGTGAAGCTGAATTGTTAATTTATTATGATGCATTTATAACGCATTATTTCATTTCATACAACCGAAATAGGCTACTGCTGCAACGTTTAAGTGCGGAGTCCGACCCGCAGTGGTACATTTAGCCTAACCATGCCGGAAAATAATGTATTCCTTTGTTCCTCTCCGCTGCAGATGGAATATGGTGCTCTTTCCGTCGATACAAACGCACTACGTCACGAAATGTTTACAGTTATAAAATACCGTGTCGCAAGTTTTAAACAAAATACAAACTGGTCTTCAAGAGGCGCCATTGGCATTGCGTATTTTCAACCTACACAATGCAGTAGCACACCAATTCAACAAATTGTCACCGAAGTATTTTAGTTCTTAACTACAAAAAGATTGTTACAGATTTATTCCCTGAGGCTCGCCTACACTACCTGCGACTAAGCTTACACTGGAATGTGCTCAGGATGGAGCGAGTAGAAAAGAATGCCTCTGCTACTCCCACTTCCACACGATCCAATCCGAGGCAACGACGGTTTCAAGGCGCCCGAAAATCGCATGAGGAAAACAAAGCCAGAAATACCGAAAATATAATTATTTCATGTCTTCAGTACACTGTATTTGAGTTCTCCGCGTAACCCGTAGTCATTTGTTCGATTCGTTTAGCGTTTTTCGTCATCAGATTCCGTTTTGAAAGGTTGTTTATCAGTAGTAGGGGGAACTTGAAACCGCTCTTGCCCCATTTCCTCGGTTGTTTTGCTTTTTTCGCCTGGATTCTCCATGTTGGAGCGATAGCGAGGTCTTTCACAGTGTCACTAGCAAGTGGAGCTACCGTTCAATTACTTTTTATACATCCTGTTATATATGTGGCGGAAAAGGTAGCTAGTGTTAAGTAACATAACCAGCTAACAATACGTTTCTTCCTTTGCAACTTGGAGGAAGCGAAGAAAAACAATTTGCTTTTTGGATTATAGCGAAAGAGAAGACCACAACGGCTTGCCCCAAGCGCGTGAGCTAACAGCTAGCTAGCTGAATGTTGAAAGTGCCTTTGACTGGGGGGAACGGATTGGATTTAGAGGGGCTGCGCATTTGTTAGATGGAAAGTTCTATCATCACTCAAGTGCAAAAAGAAGATACTCAGCTACCGTCCAAGACAGGTGAGTTTCAACGCCAGCTGTGATCGTTCGGATTACTTTCTCTCTCTGTTTAATCTTGTTTACCGAAGCCGATTCAGAGAAGCGCAAGCTAAATGGCTAGCGAGCTAACTCGTACTAGTTAATTTACTCAACGTCAGCCTAGGGTGGCTAAGTTGTGTTGTTCCTGAAACACTCGTTTATCCGCTGTATTGCGTGAATTATGGATGGGTAATCTGGTCACTTTAACAATTACTCGTGCAGTAAAATACATGTAGTTTTTCTCCACAATTTATAGTTAAACATTCAAATAAAAAGAGTTTTCCCCAGCACTATAGCTAGCGCGCGCTGAAACGAACATGTATGTTAACTCAGCCAGGACTCAGCTGTGATGACTGATTTGCTAACGTTACGCACTTTATGAAATGGTGATATCCAAGAATCAAACGACAAATAAAATGTTTTGCTCTGTAACGAACACACTTTAATGAATGTTGTTGTACATTTTAATTCTGACTTGTTTTGACCCACTTCAAGGGTTTAGCGACTGTCAGAGATCTTGTTGCAGGCAGACCATTTCACATTCGGTTAGTCGCAACTACATTGTTATTGTCCTTTTTGTTGCCCCAGACGCCTGCATGTTATCATTGGTCATGTTGCATCGAAAAATTAAATAATTATTTTGCATTTGGTGACCAAATTGTTTGCATTTTGTGGTATGTTCGATAGATAATCGTACGGAGATTATAAAAGTAGGGCTTGAAGCATTGGGGTCATAACATGATAGTAAACCACCGTGGTGTTCCAGCAGTCCAGTGCCTCATCCTGTACTGAATTACAGCTGTGGTGGGTTTGACAGGTGCTGCTCGTCAGTGGTTTTACTAGTTTTACAGTTGGGTGATGATGTTAGATATTTAGTATGGATAAACAAGGAGTTAACAAAACAGCAGTTAATGATTACGTTTGTGCTAGAATTCACTTCAGTTGACCCTAAATAGATATTCAAGCTGAACTGCAGGTCTGGTAAAATTATATTCATATATATATTTCATATATATCATATATATTCATATCTATCTATCTATCTATATATATATATATATATATGAAAGATGAATGTGGTATATCTCTGTACTGTACAACTCCTTAGTCTTTTTTCTGCTACAGTTTTTGCATTGAAAATTATACCTGTCAGAGGTTAGAAGCATGCATGCTGAGATGTTCAGCAATCTACCACTTCTCCAAAGGTGGAGGTGTGCCTCTTGCAACACCCTCTGAGCAGTCACACCCCTTTGCATTCACAGCTGTCAGGGCGACGCTCCTATGATGTATTGGCAGCACTGGAGGCCAGTTCCTCCTTTCCTACCATTGAAGTCTAGTGAGGCTGTGTGGAGTGCATGAACTGGTTTCAGTAGATCCTGCAACAATCTGAGTGGCTCACACTGTAAATTGGCTGAGGCCAATCTTCCCTTTCTTAAGTTTCCTTTTCTCTTGTCATTTTGGGCACTGTATTTATGACATTTTTTTGCCTTTCAGGGCATTCTGGGCCATTGAAGACTCACATTAAGTGCAGTTGCGCACAGAATTACAACTTCTGCCATGTAGTACAAATTTGGTCCTGAAGTTAAACAGTGTTTTTCAGAGGGGGGTGCATGATTAGGATTTCTGTAACATTCTGCACATTCTCAGTCTGTGCTTTGTGTACTCAGTAATGGCAGAGAGCAGATGAAGGCAGTGAGATATCAAGGCTGACCGGTTAGACTTTGCTTGCCTGAGCTTGATTAGACCTAACATTAGTCAGCTACTTGTATTAAGCTACATTTGATACACACTGTGATTAGACCTTACCTTTGTAGTCCATTTGAAACAGTGAAAGAAATTTGCACATTTGAGATCTATAGAATTGCGTGTAGGAGCGCATATTACACATGTTTTCCGGTTGTATCACTGGTGCTCACAGAACCAGCTGACTGAATGTCATCATCCTGTTTTGACTGGAGACATACAGTTGTCTCCCTCATAACAACATTAGTCAGTGCTGTGTGCCTGTGAAGCTGAAGGAGGGAGGGGGGGGGGGGTACACCTACACAGACCCCCCCAGCTGTGGTAGGGAGACTGTCCACTCTCTGCCTGTGTGTCTTTCAGGGCGTTTGCTGAATTAGCCGGAAAGGAAACAAACATAGCATGACATAACCGTGCCTTTGATGTTGACAAGTCAGCGGCTAATCTGACATCTAGAGTGTTTGTTTGATGAGAAAAAGCACGCCTCTGGATGATCGTTGTGCCGAGCGCTGTTGTTCCCTGGACATGTTTGATTGTAGTCATTTTATAGATGTTGTCAGTGTGCTCAAGCAGAACCATGTCATTTAGATGTTTCTGCACCTGTTTTGATCACGTGTTATTCCTCTGATCCTAGTCCAGATATGGTGTGTCACTTTTCAGTCCTCTGTAGCTATGATATTTATCTAGTGATAATCTGCTTCTGTTTAATCTGTGGACTGAAGTCCTTTTTTTCCTATTTGCCATGTAGAAACATGCTACAAGACATTTGAATGTGTCTTTTATTGAAGCCATATCAGCAGCCTACTGTAGATAGTGGACAATTCATGACTAAACATATATGTTATAAACATATACGTATGTTATGTGACCTCTTATTAAGAATTGAGAAACGAATATAAACTAATATAGCCCTATAATTTGAAATGTTAAGATTTGTGTTCAGACTTCAGAGTTCAGAGGCACAAACGGTCGTGGGTTTGATATATAGGCTGACAACACATGTCTTGGCATGCTAGTTGTCTGATGAAGTCACTGTAACATTATAGCTAATCTTAAGTTTTTCTGAAGTCTGCACACTGTAACCCACTGTAAAAACTGTGGTCCTGAAAAATTCGTTGAGCATGAATTTGCAGCCTGATTATGTGGACTTATCCCAGTTATCCTTTATGTGTTTCAGATAAGGTGTATCTTTTTTTGCACATCATGTTAACCTAGAAAAGATATAGCAAAAAGGTATGGATGATTGAGAAATGACTCCTCTCCTTTCCCAGATTCACTAGCCAATGTATTTTGTGCATGGACTGAACAAATAGATTTGACTGTGTAATGAGTAGCCTAGGCTACTATATCTTTAAATTTGAGAAAAACGTCAACTGGTTTAGAATCATGGAGCTCACCTTTCAACTGCTTCTTTGCACGTGGCTAAAAATTGGCATTAGCCTTTTCAGGTGTCATTGAGGCGGTGTCTCCTTTCACTCTCGATGAAAATGAAATAGATCAACTTCCCATGCTTCCTTTATGAGGTCACCTTCAGCTCCCGGCGTGCCCATTGGTCATTCTGTGGTAGGGTTGGAGAGTGTGACCTGACGCCAGCCAAAAGGTCTCAGTCTGTGTGTGATGAGAGGGTGTAAATGACCTGTGGTTGGCTTTCCAACACCTTCCCTGTGTTCACATTCACACCTCCGCACTTTGCGCTGAGGTGATTTTAATTACCACATCACTTAGGAGAAATAATGGCCTCATCAAATGGTGTGAGCCATTCCATATCTAGCCACTGGCAGGTCATTTTTACCAGGAGGTTGAGATAGAAAAACAGCAGGAGGAGGAGGGGGGTGTGGTTGGACGGTCTTTTGGCATGTAGTGACAAATAGTTTGTCATATATTTCCCATAAATAGCATGGATAACTTGGCAGTGTTGCAATGTGAATGATCCTCACTGAAAATGACAATGATGACAATAAAATAATCAAAAGCCACATTGGAATCATCAGTGCTTTTCCTGAACTTAGCTTTGCAGTTACCATATCAATTTCTCTATTAACTTTGCCCAATAACAACTTGGCTTTAGCAATACAGAAAGCACATAGTGGCTAGATATTTGCTTCATGACATTATGATATCGCATAAACAGACATGGTCTCCTCCTCTTGTTGTTGTACTTCTGGTATGCTGACATATGAGGTCTCATTAGCTATGCAGTCATTTCCTGCTAGAATTATTACAATACCATATGCCTTTCGATATAAGGCAGAAGCCGTTCAGTGTTGTTGGGTTTTTTGTTTTGTTTAGTTTGTTTTTTTCACTGAGACTACCGCTCAGGATAGCGAATCTAGCGACCCTCCTCTAGTTCAGATGAAGCTGCAAAACAGACGGAAAGAAAAACTGTAACCGCACCCACAAGTCTGCTGTAGCGCGGGAAGGTACAGTCGCTTACGCCGTCATCTGAAATGTGTCTGTTCACGCTTCTGCGTTTTCGATGGGAGGACCACAGTGAGAGGAGCGAAGTTCCCGCTCTCTACTTTGGTCCTGTTCCATTGTTGTGTGGCTTCTGATTGAAATCACATTTTTTGGACCACTGGGATTTTGACCATCCACTTTAGCCTATAATCTTTTAATCTTATTGCACAGTGACAATTAATCTGAATGTATGAGAGAGATTTAGTGATCCAGACTCTCGTTGAGCTCCTTTCTCCTCCCTTTCAATGGGAGTAAGCATTTGTAAACATTAAATAAGCATAGACCCACATTGATCTGTTTGGGCCTATTTGGTGCAGATATCCAGTCTTAGATAGGCTAGCCACACTTACCTTGCAACTGCTTATTATGCATGTAAGAAAATATGGTATGTTGCTTTGTTTGTACAGCTTTAGTTATTTTGACGAAGAAAAAGGCTTATGTGAAAACCTCAATAGATTGACATGAGGGTGCTAAGCTAGGAGACCATCTGCTCATTCTTTTGTGTTTTAGTTTTATTTTTTTTTTCCTTCCTCTGTTTCATGATTTCTTATTTCAGGTGCTGAAGCGATCTTTTACGTTATGTGCAGACAAAGATTTTGTTTTGCTTAGGGATCACCGAGTACGTGGACTCAGAGCTCTGTCTCTTTCCTTTGCTATGACATCCAAGGCTTAGAGGAAAGAATGCATTGTTTTTGTGCCGATATTTAATTAACTAGACTTTTGGTTTATTTACTGTCCGTGCGAGTGTCCGTCTGGCAACAGAATTATGTTGTCTGTTCGAATCTGTGTTCTGACATCTATTATTAAATGTTAATCTCACAAAAATACAGGACACTTGGCTTTACAGAATAGGGATTGTGATGTGCCAGGGCTTTTAAAACTGTGGTAAAATTGCCCCGATGTAAGTGAGTCAAAGTCAGCTTTATTGTCAATTTCTGTACCTGACATACAGAGAAATCGAAAGTACATTTTGTCAAGAATTGAGTAAATAACCATTAGACTGTTATCAAATACATACATGTCTTGAGACATTCTCAGTCAGATTTTTTTTTTTGGGTGGGGGTCCGGGGGGGCAACACTCTGGGTCACTCACACTGTTAAACTTCAATCCTTCCAGCAAGGAAATGGCACACAAACAAACATGGAGGCTGTGTCTTTCACTTGTTTGTCGTTAGATTTGATAATGCTAACTATGCCCTCTTTGGTGGACCCCTGGGGCTTTTTGGTTGTAGCCCTGCCACCCAAAACTCTTGTCATTTCATTGATATGTGACACCACCTCCGTCATGGCAAATAGAGGTTTTTTTTTTTTTGAACTTTTTGGAAAAATGCTCCCCCGCCTCCCTCTGAAACAGAAGAGCAGAATGAAGCATTTGTACAAAATTTAAGGCAACATGTTGTCATTCACTGGTAAACTCAAAAGGGGATAAATTAAAGTAGTAAAATAATTTGTGAAAGTGCTATCTTTTGTGTGTTATTAATTTTTTTGACTGTCATTTCGTGAGGCAGCTATGAAGCATCAACCGTTCTCTCAGACATGTCAACTTCTCCGTAAAGCGCTGGAGATGGACTAGGCTTCTTTTTTCCCCAGTGTTTTAATCAGTGGCAGAGAAGAGAGATGCGCTTTGAGAAGCCACTCTGCAGATTCCCTTTAAAACCACTCAATCCCTAGAATAGCTCTGCTATCTGTGTGACAGGGAAGACCGACAGGCACCTACAGAAATAGATCCTGTGGATGGGTCTCCATTTCCCCCCTGCTCTCATGTTGTTGCCCTGTGATGGTAAATGAAGACAGGGTTAGGCTGCAAAAAGCCTCATGAATTCCTCACATGCTGACATGGAGGTTTTGGAGGGCTTTGAGGGGAGGCGAGGGGGGGGGGGTCGTCTCAAGTGCTCCCATTGAACTGTAGTCACATTTGGATCTATCGAGCTTGTTGCAGAAGCATCAACATGCTGGGTTTTTTTTTTCTCTCTCCCCTCTCTTAATATGCATGTTTTAACTTCTGCCGTCGGCAAGCGTCTCTCCATATTTTCTTAAGCAAGCCTGGAGAGGAAATTATGATTTGATGACTATGTGGAACACTCTGAAGGCCTAGCTTGCTTGATTAAGTGGGAGGAGTGAAAGGAATGGATGGAACTTGTAGTTGTTTTTCTTGTGTTTCCAAAGAAGTTTGTGTTTCCAAAAAAAAATATTTCCACCCCACCAGCAATCATGTGTGTGTTTTTGTGTGTGTGTGTGTGCGTGTGTGTGTGTGAGAGAGAGAGAGAGAGAGAGAACGATATCTATGAGGAACTTGGAAGCAGGTGTTTGCCTGCTACTGTCTAGCCACTCTCCTGTGACTCCTAACCGTCTGAATGGTGAACAAGCATATGCAGTCACAGCACAGGCATTAGAATGTCAGTGTACTCACAACTTTAAACTGTAGGTTGTGTGTGTTTGTGTGTTGGCTAACTGTTAAGTGTGCTTATAAAAGCATGTTAAGTGGTACTGTGTGTGTACTCGACTTTTTTTCTTTTTTGTCTTCTTGGCTCTGCAGGCCAGGTGAGCAAATCTTCCCCGAAGAAGCCTCGGAGCCGGAATATCTTCAAAGCGCTCTTCTGTTGCCTCCGAGCACAGGATGTCCCCCAGTCTCCACCCCCTTCCCAGGATACCTTGCTGCCTCCTGAGGACAATGGGACGATCGCCAAGGTAACACCCCGACACTTCTCCGTTTGTCCAGGCAGCGTTACTCCAAGAAGTGCTATATTCACCCAATTTCTACCCGGTGGCATGCAGGTCAAATGCGAACAGCCAAGAAAATATTACCAAAGATAGCATCCGCATCATTGGAATGCTCAGTGGCATCTAGAATTTCACTTAATAGTTAATAGAGTTTGCCATTAGGACTCCAGAACTTGAAGAGGTGCAGAGAAGCTCATCTGCATAGCCGTTTGTTGTGGCTGTTTCTCCACTTTGATTCCCAGACTCTCCTACGTGGGGGGGGGGGGGGGGGGGGGGGGGGGGGGGGGGGGGGGGGGGGGGGGGGGGGGGGGGG
>JASCQY010000232.1:15357009-15372493 GCA_030264315.1 Sardinella tawilis
AGCTTGATGCTAATGGTACCATGTACTTCCAGTGATTGTGCTAAGCTATGCTAATAATGTCAAGTACTGAACACACTTAGAAGAAATTATATGTGTTTTCTTGAATAATAGTTGGACATAATGCAAATACAAAAATATCAAAAAAAGGTGGCGTGTTCCTTTAAAAGTCATGAATTCCCTACATGACCCTCTAATTTGTAACCTGACTCTTGCCAGATAAATGTAGTTCCGCCAGGCTCCACTTGGCGTTCCACTGAGCTCCACACGTTGATCTGGACTCACAGGCAGTGGAAAGTGCTTCAAGGGAGCAAAATATAATGGACTAATCAGGATTGCCGGGCGGGATTTGATTTGATGTGACGTAGCGGACAAGTTAGGGGGTCAAGATGGGACAGATTAGCTTCAGACAGTTAGCGATGCCATATTGATAAATATCTCATCTCCAATGTACATCTCCAATGGAGTAGGCTACAGTCGTTCAAGATCAATGTGTGGAGCTAGGTGGAACGAAATTCAGATGGCGAGAGTCTGAGAGGTTAACTAATTTGTAAGACCTTACTGAAGAATGAATCCACCCAACCAAAAAAATCCCGATCTTGGATTCTTGGACTAAAACCCTGATGAGACCTCACTGAACCAATCGTGGAATGATGGGCTGATGGGAAAAGCTTGAGTTGAATTGTCGTAGAGTAGAAAGAAAGATCAGAGTTGGGTTTGGGAAGCAGATAAACAAGGACCAGGAGACAAATTGGCAGTTAGCATTGTACAGTCACACACAAACAGCAGAAATTGATTTGGAACAATTATATGAAGTTATCTTGTATAACTTTCAGCAAAAACGCAGTGTGTGTGTGTGACTAAGAACAGGACAATTTAGGTGAGCACCCAGAGTAATGATCCAAACACTTTCCATAACACTTCAACTTCAAATCCACACTCCACCCAGAGTTTAAACTCATACCTGTATGGCCGTATCTGAAAAGGATATTTGACATAAAATTAGGGATTTCTTTGTTGTTTAACTGTATATGTAATAGACTACCTCGGTCAATACCACCAATTTCATTTTATACGGGCAATTCCATATCAGTTGGAACAGGTCTGACACCGTGGTCCTCAGTTTGCCTGATATTTCGTCCAAACAATCCTCCTCTTTTATATACACATCTCCTCTCTTAATGCATCATACCCATGGGGCAAAACCCCCTTTTTTAGGGAAATCAGACAGGCTGCTGTAAAAGGTTGTCGTACAAATGAAATCTAGGATGTCCCAGGATCACAACCTGGGTGCACAACCCGATCAACAAGTTGCTGCTTCTGTGTTTTCACCCTCTTTATGCACCATTATAAGTCTATGGAGAGTATTTTTAAGGGTGAAGGCGGTAAAAATTTTAACAAGTAGATATCCCCACAAAAATTACTCTGATGATTATTCACATTAAGATGATACTTTTTGTATTGATTTTTATTGTATTGATTTTTTCTGCTTTATTCTAAGGAGACATGGAGGAATGTTTGGACCAAAAAAACTGATATGGAATTGCCCAGTAAGAATCAATTGGCTGTGGTTAGGAGTGTAGTGGCCATTGATGGTGGGGTAAAGAGTCCCCCCACTTCTTTGAGCAGATAATATACAGTATTTCTTCATCTTAATTTTAAGCATTCATTTATAGTATTGCATTGAAGGTAGGGTATGGAATTCTATTTTTTGGCAATTTTTGCAAAATTACTTGACATCCTCTTCATCACCTGTTCACAGCCACTGAAGCACTGATATTAAAATTAAACATGTCAATCATCTGTGGAATGGACAGGACTTGGAAAAACGAACCTATAATTTGACAGCCCAGCTTTCCTCATTGGACAGTTGTATGTCAATCAAATGGTCGTACTCGACCATGGGAGGAAAGGGGCAGGACCATCAGGACCATGGGTGAGACCTTTTTCAAAATGGTGTTTTGAGAATTCCATACCCTACCTTCCATACCCCAACAAAATAAAGCCCCACTACACATCTGGCTGTGGTTAAGATGAAAAACACACAACAGGATGTGAAAGTGTACAAATTAAACCTAAAATCCCCCCTAGGCCTATGGCATATGATATTGCTGAGTAGTCAGACTCTGTAGAATATTCAGTTATTTTGTCAAATTATGAAACCTAATTATATAAACAAGTTATCAGGAATCAAATCATATTACGTAACTAAGAGAGTGGTGGAAAAAAAACAGGATGTGTGTGACTTCCTGTTAATGACAGCTAAACCATGCCTTCCTCCATCAGTTATCTGTCCTCATTAAAGTGTTGAACTCAGTGCCTCTTCATCAGATCAACACCATACCCCATCATGTCCTAAAGGTAAGCTGTTTTCATTCATGCTTTAACAAAAAGTCCTGTGTTGCCACTGCCATCATTGGAGCAAACATAAAGAATTTACAGGACAGAAAAGGAATAGCTGGGAACAAGTTCGCTTACTCATTGTTAATGAATCCACTCTGGGTTCCCCATGACTAAAATTTGAATATGCACTTGTAAAGAACCCTCGGAAACTTCACCATGGTCTTGGAATCTTGGGGAATTGGCATAGAGAAGGAAAGATCAGAGTCAGGCCTAGAAAGCAGAAAGACACAATTGTAGTTATCCAAGTTCTTCATATTTTAATAGCCAAGTAATTACCCAATTTATATATTGGCTCAGTTAGTCTTTGCTTGTATCAGACCAAGGGTGCAGCTTGACATTTTAATATATCGACAGGAGTAGCACATTTGGAGAACAATTATTTGTCTGTGTTGGTTGTTACCATTTTTGGAACTTTTGGGAATGGTATAAGTTAAAATTACAAAATAAATGGTAGCATAGCATTGGTGGTCACTTTTTGAATGTTAGTATTACCATGACTGTTAATACCCATTTTTAACCCTATGGAGGGATGTATTATGGGTGAATAGGTTTACCTAGATATCCCCTTAAACTTCCCCAGCTGGTTATTTACATTAGGGCAAAATTTTTTTGGATTATATGTCTTCTGATCTACTTATGTTGATCAGCCATTGTCTACTGAAATATGTGGTAATTTGCATACATTTTAGGCCATGGGCTTATAATGCGGCTCTCTCTTTTGTGAAAATGCTGACTATGCTGAAATATGAAATTAAAGGTTAACACAAACAATTTTGGGACGCACTAGCCTGCCTAAGACCTGGGATACTTCTTGTTAGACCAAGCGTCTGCAACTTCCTTAGATCTGCTGCGCCTTGACTTGCTGTACCATCACACACGATAGTGGAGGCCTCCACTTGGGGCAGACCACAGTAATATCAGATCTCAAGCCAGTATGATAGTCATCAAGTGTTCATGTTAACTGGGCATCACCAAATAGCGGACCTAAGTCCGGATCCGGAAACTGGAGTAATTTCAATCGTGTCAAAACTAAAATGAATGAACTAGTCAGCAAGCTAACTTAGCTAGTCAGAGAACCTGGGGTCTGCTAATACAGTCCTGTGGTGGCTCCCTTCCTGCGTGTGGGCGTGGTTCCAGCACCTCTAACTGACATGCCCCCACTATTTCAAAGCAGAAAAAAGTGCTTGTTTTTCCATGACTTTGAGACATAATTTCAAATATTTGACCATTTTTTTAAACCCTCAAAGGTGGCAGGGTGATTAACAACATTGTTCCATAGCCTATGACAAACTCTGAACACATATTTATTCTAACTTTACCTGGACTTTAATGTGTTTCTTAGTTTTTTAACATGAGATTTGAAGCTAAGAGCTGGGTCAAGAGTAATACCCAGGTGTTTGAGCTCATTTACATTCTTCAAGGTTTGCCCATTAATTGAAATGTCAGGACAGTCTTTGATTTTGTTCTTGTTTGCAAAAAAACATGGACACAGTCTTATCAGTATTTAAGATAAGACATGAACTAACCATACAACTACCCTTTTCATTTCATTCTTTCTCCTCACATTGGGTGGAATTCTCTGTGGTGCGTAAGTTCAAAAATCACTTAGCTGTGTGCATTTCCGTCATGTGCGTGAATGGTGGAAAAGCGCACAGCTAAGTGATTTTTGAACTTACGCACCCCGGAGAATTCCACTCATTGTGTACACTTTACCCCTACAGCGTTTAACAGAAATTGATGTCTCTAAAGGAAGGAAGAGCTTTAGGGAGAAAAATTCTGGTTCAAATGTCCTTCAAGTCAGCTATGTTCCAGCTTTGCTCTCTCTTGCTGGGGTTACTGTGGAGCAGCATTATGTCCATTGATGCAGGAGACTCAGAGACAGGTCTGTAAAGCGCTTCCTTTTAATTACAACACTCATTTCTTGGCCATGTTCCAATTAGATAGGCTAATAACCTAACAACAACAACAACAAAACAATAGTGTGAATCTAACCATTTTCTGAAGGGGTTTGTAGGTTTTTGGAATTCATTTTGCCTTGCCAAAGTTATATGTCTTTGACATATTTACAGTAGGCCTTAATTTACAAAACATAGAATTCGCCTTGTTCTCCATTTTCATGTAGTTAAGTGAGATTAGGATTTTTCCTACACTTAATCTAAGTTGTACTTATTACAGTTAAATGTCTGCCCATGCCACCTCCACGTAACGAACCCCTGGCTTCTCTGAATTTAGAGAATTGCGAAGACATCCAATATCAGGTAGGCTACAGTGTAATTTACAGCCTCAAAATATATTGTGTTGAGAATAGATGACCAAATGGAAGACTCTTCAATGTGTGTTACAGAGTGTTGTCAGTTTGTTTTTGAGGAACTGTAGTGGACAGATGGAACTTATGAGAAGCAAGCTTGTGGACACAAAAAAACGCAAAGATCCTGTGGGATATTTTTACAAAAATCTTCAGCTTCCAGCCAGTAGGTTGCTCTTTGGTTCCATGTTTCTCATCAGAAAGGACCTCTACTCCCCCTCTGACACACATTGCATTATAATAAACAGAAAGAAATTGATACTGGCTGTTTGGAATGATTTAGTCTTTACGAGGATTTTTATAGATTAACAATGAATAGTTTTTCTGTTGTAGCCCGCTCCATTTTTTTTGTCCTTCATATTTTTGTGTTTGATGGTGTTTTCAGATCAGTACTTTTTGTTGAATATATCTTGTTTGCTGGACTCTCAAAATGAACTAAACTGCAACTGGAATTCTACAAACATTCCAAATAGTGTTCAGTATTCCATGTCAGCTGTGTAAGTACACTAATCTCATCCTGGCTATGGAATTTGACAGTCTCAAGAATGTTTTCATGATTAAGACTTCGGCCAGTATTACGTGAGATGGTTTCACCCCAGTGACAAAAACAAATGTGTTGTCGCAATAGGATGTAAGAAAGGTTGTGATGCTACTGTTACATGTAACTGTATGATATTAGCTTCTTTTTAAAATCAGAAAGAAATTATTTGTAGCAAAAGTACATTGTAGAATAATAATTTCTATGTTTTTCTAGACTGTGCGATGAAGACGAATTCCCGACATCTTGGGACTGTACTACATACAGCCGAGGAGACCTCACAGGATGTCAGGGAAAGATATTTTCAGGGAAAGACAATGTTGAAAATGTAATTATACAGATCAATGTGTCTCTCCCTGGATTCTTGTATATTCACACTGACTTTTTTGAAAAAATGAACATTGGTGAGATGTGTTATATTTTAACTGACACAGATTTATAAAACAATATCTACAGCTGTCAAAAGAATGACAGCTCACAGCCATAGTATTTAAGGCTTTAGAGAAGTATTCATGAATAGGCTAATCCAACTCTACATAGCCTAGAATTTTTTCAGCCTATAAATATCTTCTGTTTAAAAAAGATGACCGAAATGTTCAGTTCAAAAGCCAACATAGGACAGATGGCATGGGAGTGCAGTGGTGGGCTGCTTGCTTATCTGGAGAGTCACAATTAATGTTTAATGAAGTTAAAGTTTTGATCATCTTATGCTGTAGTGTAGACATATTTATATAGGCTATAGCTTCATCCCATGGTTACAGGAAAACAAAGCTTTACTGCATTCTGTTTAAAGTTGCAACAGTGTGACTCCATCATAAGGGAGTGTGCTAAAATGGTTTGCGTGCAGTTCATATCTGTCACATTTTGTGCAAAGGAAAACATAAAAAAAAACCGCCTAACCCCTCTCTGGTAAATGTCACAGAGTGTGACGATTTTAATGATTGCGTCAAACCTCTGAGATAAATTTATCTCTGTGTGCCACACCACAGTGTGTGGTGTGTTGTGTTCATAGTCTTTACTCCTGTAAGTTTTTCATATAGCAGTTTGATTCAAGACCACTTTATGATCATAGACACCTAATTAAGTGTTAAATGTCCTCCCATATGTTGTCATTATAGCATTGCACAACTTTTAGACCTTTGTTGCCGCTGTCATAACGTATCTAAGATGTGTTGCTGGAATGCAAATTTGAATTGAATGTAAATATCCCCAAAATGATATTGTTTCTTTTCAACAACGAATATGTTGCATTCTCAAACAAATTCGTTGCTTGCATATTTTTCATAATTATAGCATTTTGGTTGGCTATTATTTCAATTTTGTCATGACAAAATAGGCTACTATAGGTTAATAAATGACAAATTCATTCAGAACCTGTTGAATGTTTTTCACAGAAAAACTGAATCCTCCAAAGATTACAAATTACTCTTTCAAAAGGCTGTCTGAGGATTACAACATGGAAATCCATTGGAAAAAACCTGCAAATGATTCCCACAATCTCATGTATGAGATCAAGATAAATGATGACAAACCGGTAAGTAATAAATCAGGACTGTCATAACAGTAAGTCAACAAGCAAACTGTGATGGGTGGGTAGGTCAGGAATGCATGGAAATAAATGTCAATGTGAACACATTCAATGGGTGATCTGTATCGATCTCTAAAATGATACATGTCTGAAACCATGGTTTGTCTTGTGGGATATTCATTTTAACAAGATATCGTAAGTGGGGTGAAGCTACTTGTCTTCACAATCTTTATTCAGGTTGAAATTCAAAAGCTGAAGGAAGAGAGATATCTTGCGCAAAACATTGACTGGACCAGAAAATACACTGTACGGATGAGAGTGAAGAGAGAAGGCGATGGGATCCCTTGGAGTGACTGGAGTGAACCAGTAGGTGAGATTGGTGGATACTCTCTGAACTTTTATGTCAGACAGCCACAGGGGATGCAGTTATATCTTGCAAGAACCTCAAAATATTCAAAATATTGATTCTGCACATAATAAAGAGGTAGCCTACTGGAGAATTTTGGTGAAGGGACCCTGTATTAGCCAAAGTTAGCATAGGCCCCTGCTTAAACAAGGCTAACAATAATGTGTGGTAAATAGTGTCAAGTGCTTTGAAAGTCATTAATGCAATCAATACACTATTTAGGGTAAATCTGTTTCTTCTATTTATTTGTTTGTTTTGTTAAAGACATTTCCTTCCTGCTTACTCTAAAAGGTTTGGGTTTTGCAGCTGAAGGATTCAAACATTTACTGTTTATGTGAATGCACATTCACTTTACATTTTAATTCATTTGATACTGTAACAGTCATAACAAGTTTCATAAGAAGACTATGATCATAAAGTGGTCTTAAATCAAACTGCAAAAACCTACAGGATACAGGACAGACTAGATCAAGAACACCAACACACCTAAAAAAGATAAATTTAGCTCATCCGTGGTTTGACGCAGTCATTACAGTAGTATCATCAAACTCTGTGAGACATTTACTAGAGAGGAGCTTTTAATAATGATCAGACACAGATGATTTCTCAATATTTTTACATGCAGGATGTTGTCATTTGTTTAACATAAAAATCAGTCTTTTATCATATTTTACTCACTTGTGTATTTGTTATGCTTACCTCCATGTTACCAGATATGGGTCCCGCAGTGGAACCCCAACCTCAATATAGCACTATGATGATTCTGTCCATTGTCCTTGGACTACCCATGGTTCTCCTGGTCTTCCTGCTTGTATTGTGTAAGCTCCAAAGGTAGCCTACAGTGAACATACCAACACTGAATTGATCATAGCCAGACACACACTGTTTCTCAAAGTCGAGAATGCTTCCTTGGTAGCACACTGGCCTCGGAAGCCACACACTAGGAAGACGAGCATTCAAACCTCACAAACATTCAAAACGTTGTAACATTCGAAATCCTCGAACACCGAGGATCCATCAGTGCAGCCTTAAAAACCTTTGAAAGAAGGACTCTGCACTCGGTAGAATTTTGAAGCATCCTTGACTTTGGAACAGTGCTTGGCGAGGTGCGATGACGTGGAATCCTCGAAAAAGTGGCTTGGAAGGATGCTTCCTCGACTTTGAGAAACAGTGACAGTTGCATAATATACAGGGATACACAGTGGCGTACATGTCAGTATGTTTTGCTCTCTCTAACTGTTTAATGAAATATTTTTTTAGGATTTTATTTCCACCAATTCCTAAACCTTGTATACGAGTCAAAAGTCTTCTGGAGAAAGATGACCGTGTCCAGGTGAATATGTGTGATGCAATCTTTTAAAAATTGGTTTTATAGGCTGCCCCTAAGAATTGACATTGGTTGCTGGGTTCCATGTCATGAATAGGCTACTTCAGCAGACGCACAACAGCTGTTCAGGAGAAATGTGAAAACTGTCTTTATACAGAGTGTAGGCTAAAATTATATCTGTAAAATTACTTTCTGCTCTCATACAGGCAGTTACAGAAAATTATGCGGAGGAGGTGTGCATTGAAGATGTGACAGAGATGGCCCATCATTACAGGAAGGGCATGGGACTTTCTTGAATTTAAGAAGGGAAATTTTTGGTTTTGATGTGTGAAGCTTTGAAAATGTTTGTCATGCTGCTGCCACTGTATTGTGATGCCATAGCCTAGATGCTTTATCATATTGTTTTGAATTTGATAACATACGTAAACTTGTTTGTTTGTTTGTTTTTTCATTTTGAAGTGTGCTTTCATGTTTTGACATGGGGAACTGTTAAGGGTTCTTTAGGCCTCTCTCTCTCTCTCTTTCTCTCTCTTTCTTTTCTTTTCATTCTTGTCTGTTTGAAACTGCTTACTTTTGTAATAACATCCTAATAAATGACTTTCATCATGTGAAAAAAATATCACCAACACGCAGATGCAGTGTGTTACACTATACCAGTGGTTCTCAAACGTTTTCTGTCATTCCCCACATTAGAGGGGGGAGAATTTTCACACCCTACTTGTCCAGCTGATGTAAAAAAAATTATGCAAAATAGGCCCAATTTTACTTATCTCATGTTTTGGTGTTTCTGGCTATTTGAGAACATCTCCCTTTCCTAACAGGAAAATTGCATTTTGTCCTGCAGTGCTGCAATATTTCCATGTCCAAAATATTGCTGTTTATGCACTTTTTGTGTATTATTTTGTTCAAATCTGCATTAGTAGGCCTAGCCTACCAGGCTGTAGGCTACAAAAAAGTTGCAGTTTTGATACTGCTGCAGTAGGCCTATTTTTAATAAGGGCTGACAACTGATATGAAAAAAAAGACATTGACTTTAAGACAGGATTATTTGGACACTGATAGTCATAGGGAGAAACCCTAACAACATTGGAATGGCTAGGTTCTCCTATTTATTGATGTGTAACATGCCATATTTGAGAGAGATCATGAGATATTTCATATGAGAGAGGTGCAGATATTGTAGTTTAGTATTTTTATGTAAATTTAAAGCTCGCGAATCTCCCTGAGATCACAACAACTAACAAATAACACAGTTGGGATAGCCAGGTTCTCCTGTTTATTTTGATGTGCAACATGCCATATTTGAGTGAGGAGATCATGAGATAGGCCTATGTCTCGGAGATAAATGGGTGAGAGGGTCGCAAATCCATAGTGTAACATTTTTATGTAGCCTAAGCTCGTGAATTTTGCCTAGAAGCACTCTTTACAGTCTATGGAAGCACTGCATAGTGGCCCTATGTTCCTTTTATTGACTATCCACTAGATGGCAGTAAGCTTCCCCTCTATCTTTCTGAAGTACTGCAAGCTTGTCTTGAATTTTGAAGCTAGAAATCGTCGTCGTTTCCATTCAGAAATGATGTGTTTGACAGTGGCAAACGTGAGAGAAACAGCTGACACCGTTGCTGACCCACCAGCGTGATGACGAAAAGTAACTTTAACTTGGCTCAAGCGGCAAGAATCCTCAGATGTACGGCATAATGTCACCTTCAATCGGCAACAGCGGCTCTAGCGTGCATGAAAGAGATTCGGATCTCAATGTATGTAATAGCCTATCCCTTATTTTAGCACGCCGGTTAGCCTTCAGCTAAGAGCAACCTGCAAGCATAGACTGTATAAACTAGCCTGCAAGCAACTTTCATGATTAGCGTCAGCGATAGTAAGCCTACATTAACGTTATACGTTTACAAAATGTCAGCGTTGCAGCACTGCTAACACGCCACGCGTATAAGTTACAGGTCTCAATAGACTACAAACTAACTTACTTGGATGTAATATTAGCCTCTACCACGATACCAATACAGTGGATTGGACCGCCTATCCGTCCATCTCCTTATTTGGCTGTGTGTTGTAAACGGGATTGTTAGTTGTAGCCTAGCCTACTACTAAGAGCGTCAGAAGACGGTGGTCCTGTTGTTAATCAGTGCACTGGGGGTAACAATAGTTACACTATATGTTTATCTTTGACTTCATTTATTTATGTACCACTTATTATCTATTTTTAATTTAATAAGTAGAATACAAACCATTATTTGACCTTTTGACCAAAGACGGCAGAAACTGCTCTTTTTGTCTGTCTGTATGCCTATTGTGAGAGAGAGTGGCAGAAAGAATGTGAATGTGATGGCCACATGATCTGTCCGCCTTCAGGCTCACCCAACCTATGACCCTCTTGCTACCCTAGGAGTGACGGGAAGTTGCATGTGGTCCCTCTACATCAGCGTTGGGAGCTGGTGGACGCTTGCGCGGAACTCCTGAACGCCCAGTGGACCAGGAGCCATGGAGCTCGTGTTCACTCCCTGCGCCAGTCCTGCCCGACCTTCCCTGTTTGTCTGGTGCTGCTACTGCGTCGCCACCTGCCGGACTCTGGCACCGCGGACACCCTGCTGGGCCACGCCCGGCTCTCCCAAGTTCTGGGCAGCCGGAGCCTCTTTGTGGAGTCAGTGGTGGTGATGTCGGCAGAGAGGGGGAAGGGGTTCGGGAGGGCGCTAATGGAAGGGGTAGAGGCGTACGCACGCAAGAAGGGTTACAAACGGTTGTGTTTGACCACGCACGATCAGCAGCACTTCTATGCACACCTGGGGTACGTACTGTCCACACCTGTGCAGAATGTGGGTAACCTTAGCAACATTATGCCTGCAGAGCTCCTGAACAAGTTTTGCCGGGCGCCACAGAACCAGGGGACAGAGGAGAGACAGGGAGGAGCGGTGGTGGGGGCCGGTGGAGTAGGAGGTGGATATACCAAAGCAGAGCCTCCCACGGCCTCTAATACTCCTACCCCACCTCCTCCTCCACCACCTCCTCTTATTGGTACCATCCCTTCTGCCCCTGCTTGTACACCTCCTCCTCCACCACCACCGCCACCTCCTCCTCCTCCTCCTCTTTCTTGTTCTATCTCTTCTGCTCCTACTAATCCGCCTCCTCCTCCCCCTGGTTCTTTACCTCATGCTCCTGCTTACAGTCCTACAACCCCTCCTCCTCCTCCTCCACCACCACCACCACCACCATCACATCGCATCTCTCAACAGACTTCCACATCACTTCCTTGTACTCAGACACTCGATGTAACGCCGTACCGAGACGCCAAAGGCATGGCCATCTTCTGGATGCACAAAGACATCTGATGCGGGCCACTGGACCGTCGAGCCACTGTGTATTTGCACACTCAATTGAAAACACTTGGTTGGAGCCAAGCCATGCTGTGGAGCATCACTCTATTGAGCTCATTGTAGTAATTGCTGAGCCAAAGTTTTGTGGACTAAATGTCCAATTGATTTCCGATACTTAATTGTGGCTCAAGCCTCTGGACTGGTTTCAAACATGTGCCCCTCCCAAATACACATACTTGATGACACCCTTGACTATATATATTTATACAAAATGCACAGTTTGTACATTTTATGAAGAATGTCCATGTTCCACTGTTATACCACTCTTATACTGTATGGTCCTCCTTTAGTACAAATTGCTGGGCCTGTCCCTCACTTCAAGGAGGGCAGAGGACATGATGTCCCCACTCTGTTCTTTTTGTTGCCTTGCTGCATACGTGCCTAAAGGACTGTAAACGTGCCTTGTTGCGAGACATGCAGGGAATGGATTAGTCATTGTTAGTGAACGACAATCATGGAATAGGATCTAGAATGTGCCTGGAGAAGACGATTAAAAAAGATGGACGCCTCTGTGGTGTTCTGCTTTAACTCAAACAATGTGTTACTGTGTCACCAGTGACCAGTAGTGTCAGTGACTGCTTTCATCAGACATATTTCTTTTTATTTTTACACCACACTTCATGACATCATATTTCCTTCAAACAAAATATACCTTGTTGGTAAACATGTGACGAGACATAGTTAAGAATTCACCAAGAACCTTTTTATACACAAAACAATTCTGACATCGCTTAACTGATTCTGAATATAGCAACATTCTCTATATCAAAAGAGGATAGTGGAATATTAGCATTTTGAGTTGTGCGATGTTCAGACAGCACAAATGGGAAACATCCATTAAGTCTTATGATGCTTTTAGCCTGAATGAGTGAGTTCCTATGAGAATTCTAATAGGAAAACTATAGAATGCAGTGTTTCTTTGTCTCTGGGCATTTGAACAAGTGTGTGTGAAAGCGTATAGCATCTCTTTGCAGCAGTTGTGTAGTCTTCAGGCAAAGTAAGCTACAGTGTACATTTTCTCCACCTCCCCCAAAACTCCACCATTGGTGAAAAATGTTTCCAGGCAAAACGGATATTTGATTCCAGAAAAGCACTGTCAAATCTCTGAAAGTTCCCCACAGGACTGGCTTCCAAAGAACTTGATCTGATAAGACACCACAGGAGTTTTAAAAAGACATTTCAGACTAGGAACAAGATTTTGTTGTTTGTGTGTCTGTGTGTGCGTGTGAGTGTCTTTCTGTTGTTGTTCATGGTTTTATTTTTTGACAAGTGCAGAATAGTTGTGCCTTGAAGGTGGGCCAGTCTCCCTCACCTCACTGGAGGAAGAGAGGGGGCAGCCCTGCAATAATAACGGCGAGTGGCAACAGAAGCTTAGGGCTGGAGGGCCCATGTCGCGGTGCTGGGTTAAACCGGGGGGGCCGTGGGCCGTTGCAAAGTGGCGTGTTACAGCAGGAGATGCAGATGGAGCCCCTGCGTCCCGGGCTGCAGAAGGACTGGTATCCGGCTGAGGTGATCAGGCAGGTGCTGTAGGAGGCACACTGTTTACGGTAGGTCACCACTCCTGCCAGAGATAGACAGCATGCATATACTGTAGAATTTCAATTACACCACTAGAAACAAATTCAAAACTTTGTTTTTAACCAGCAGTACACTTAAAACAGTTTTAACATAGGGGTGTTACTTGGGCCCAAGTTTGTGTGTTTTGGGAATTATGACGACCTGTGGTTATGTCCTAAACTCACCTTTCATTGCCTAGTCATTATTGTTTCAATATAAAGCTTAACACGCAAAAAATAGCATGAGGGTGGCACATGGCACTAACAGAGAGATGAGCAGAAAAGGAGGGACCAATGTTGTGCAAATGATTTAAAAACTGTGGTCTTAGTAGACAAACAATGAAACAATGTCAGCTTTGATCTCAAACATCTACACCCTGACACAGTTTTATCATGGAAGTGTTACAAGATGCTACTATTGGCAGCAAGTTGGTGTGCCAGACGGCGCTGCCAACAACCCTTTAGGGAGGAACATTTAATGAGTTTAATCCATTATTGGCTGCTGCTTAAAACAATCTAAACCTTTATTTGAAGAATATGTTAGGTGTTTGAAGTGTTATCAAAGAAAATGAATTTAAGAAGTGCATTGCAGAGCACAATAGCTCAGTTGATCACTATTTCAAAACCCAATTTATTTCTTTTCAGAATACTTAATTGGGAACACTCCTGCTCCCTACCGACGGACTGATGGGGGATGAAACGGAAACTTGCAGGCAAACTTCAAAACATCAACCTTCTTTAGACTAAATTTCCAAAACAGATACACTCCTTGCCAGGACCCCTGGTCCATTTCTTGGGTCCCCACCTGCTACACACCTGCCTATATCCTCAAGAACAGCAGTGCTGCTGACATTGCCTGAAGCTGCAACATTCATACTGGCCTTAGGTCAGTGTTCAGATGCTGTAGGCCTATTCCTTTTTGTTATCCTGCAGAGATGCTTTGATGGAGGTGGGCTGTGCATGTATAGTATGCATGTGTCTGTTCCTGGGCCTACCGTCTTGGCCGTGGATCACTTCCTTCTGGCAGGCATTTTGGATGTTAGCCGTGCAGTTGACAATGAACTTTGGTGAGGAGCAGTCGTTGTCCAGCAGGCTCTCCTCACAGTGGTAGCATTGCATCTGCATTGGCCAGACTGAGACACACACACAACGCTCACACACTGGGATGCCTTCCCACACAGCACCCAAACAGGTTGGTGTTACTCTCGGCCCAACATCACAGTACAATATACACACACCATAAAATTGACGAAGGGTTCTTTGGGGTCTTCATCAAAGAGGAGCTCAAAGTTCAACTTTGGATTTATTTTCTACTTTGTAATGTAATGCCACAGTAAATGTTGTGTAAACTGTATTTGTAAAAATGCTATTTATAGTAGGCTATTCAGGTTTCAAAAGAGGTAGTAGCAGCAGTCAAACGGAATCAAGTAGGATCTCACAAAGAACCCTTCATCCAAGTTGAGAGCTTTTATACTGGGAAAACTTATGTCAATAATAATAGTACATGACCAGCCTACAGATTCAGCTGATGAACAAACTACACCCAAACCCTAAATCCAAACTCAACTTTTGATGTTGTTTGAGCCTGAATGTAAACTATCCATTAGAGGGAGCCATTTCCTTTGTCTTAACATTATTGCAGGCCTGCATTGTGAGCATTTTTATGATACAAACACAAAAAAAGTGGAGATTAACTTCAAAAACAGTGTTGCTAAAGTTCAGCATGGCAAAATAACCCAACAGCTGAATCCAATCTAAAAAATTGTTTAACCTAACATTCAATAAATTATAAACATCTCAAAACATGTTAATTTTTATTGCGGCCAATAGGGTGACAGGGGCGGCATTTTGACTCTCTCTCTCTCTCTCTCTCTCTCTCTCTCTCTCTCTGTGTGTGTGTGTGTGTGTGTGTGTGAGAGAGAGAGAGAGAGAGAGAGAGAGAGAGAGACATACAGCAAAGCTCAAGTGTACTCAGCTGGACCTGGTCTGGCTTCTTATTACAATAGACCGTCTAGGTTTTGTTATGGTCTGCCTCAGT
>JASCQY010000232.1:15374511-15393506 GCA_030264315.1 Sardinella tawilis
TCATCTGACGTAAGTAAATGTCAAACACTCCATATATATTTCTCCATGTCTCTGTTCTCAGTTCTCTCTACACACACTCAGTCTCTCTCTCTTTCTCTTTATCACACACACACACACACACATACACACAGACACATATACATACATACACACAAACACACAGACACGGGAACACACACACACAGACACGCGCACACACACACACACACACACACACACACACACACACACAACTGTAAATATGGCAACAAAGATGCACACCTCAGTGTAATATAAATTGGAGGTAGCAGTCACATATTGCACATTTGCTGTACTTGTTGATACACACTTTATCATGGCATTTTACTGCTTAGACAACACAGAACAAGCTAATAGAAAATATTAAATCAGCTTTCTTAATTAACATTTTGAATGCTTTTTTACAGTTCACATTCATTTCAGAGATAGTTACCACAGCTACAACAAATATCAAATAAAACATATCTTTTTATTCATGCCTGCTTTTGATGAAAGAATTGTAGTCAAAGGAATTGAGAGAAAGGGTTTATTTCTTGGGTTTTCAATTAAGCCATAAATTAACATTTTTTTCATCTTCATGATTTCACTGCCTTAAAATACATTGCTGTTTATGGCTTCATTTGATTTCTGGTGGAAATGCTATGTACATAGCACCTTGGAATACTATTTACAAGACAAAATAAATCCAAATGAGAATATTCTGGTCAGATTCATACACAAAGAAGACAAACCTTGCTAGGAAAAAAAAACCCACTTCATTCCACAGAATGAAGCATGACAAATCAAAGAGTAAAAAAATAACAGTAAGAATAAAAATGCTTATAACAGCAACACCATTAACATTAACAGGAACGACAACAACAACAATGACAACAATAAACAGTTTTATACTAGTATAATTCTGCAAAAAAAATAATAAATAAAGTAAATAAATATAAAAAGCTGAAACCACCCCATATCATTGTGATCTGAGTCGCAAGTATAAAAAGAAAAACAAATGAAAAGAAAGGTATGGCAAACATACTGTATGATATACCGCTTTGTCCTGCTCAGTGCTATTGTGGTGACATTGTATTGCAAAGACACCTCTCACTCTATTCAAAAATGCTGGCTACACGGAAGGACGACGAAGAAAATGATGAGGGCGCCTAAAAGACAGCTTTAGCAAGTTTAGAGATTATGGTTATGAAAGCTAGAGGAAAAACATGGCATCCGAGAGGCTGGAAGAGGCTACAGACAGGTTCTAAAGGTTACAAGCAGCATGAAGCGTAAGGACATGAAGAGGAGCAGTCCAAGAAAGCTGTAAGAGATCTTAATGATGAATTGATAAGGAATTAAGGGGGCTCTTTGACCACACTTTGACCACAGGGCTACGCCTGGGGCCTCTGTCACCGACCAAGATGGTTGGAGTGGAGATGTTGGAGTGGAAAAGCTATGGATGTCCTATGTCGCTTTCACTCAAGACATGACTAAACGTGGAAAAAAACAAACACTTTCATCATGTCACCTGGAGCGGTCTTTAGCATGTCTGCGCTAACAGGTTTTGGAATAGGAACTGGATCAGAAGCATAACAGTTCCTCTTGCCCTCCATCTACCACTTCCAAATGGACTGAAAGGAAGGAGACTGGCAGAGGTTGTCGGAAGACAATCCATTTGGAGAAAGAAATAGGATGAAGCCATAGAATGGATTAAAAGGAAACATTTCTCTGGAGGGATCCAATAACAGTCACCTCTGGATTTGCCCATCTGTATTACTGGTGCGCCGCCATCTTCATATCAGGGGAAACAAAGGGTGGGCAGATAAGGGTTCCTAGTGAACGAGTAGGCAAAACTGTACCAACCCCTGTCTCTGCTGTATGCGCATATCAAAACTTTTCACATAGCAGTTAGTGAGACGAGAAGCCACTGGAAGCACGTGGATGTTGTACTTTAGTATTATCTGCTCATATTTTTCAGCAGGGGAAAAATCACAGATTTTACTCAAGGGTTACAAGTACTAATAAAGTCCTTATGCGTCTCAGGAACTAGCATAAAGACCTCTGTGGCTCATCTTAGTATTGTGTGTGTGGTGCTCTTATGCCTGTCTCTTTGACCACAATGGCGTTTTGTTTTGTTTAAACTGTACATCAAAATCACTATGCATCTATACAAACACCAATATTGCTCATCAGCGTTTTGTCAGTGAATGCAGCTTTTAACTCAAGCTGTCATCTCATAAGTTGTGTGATATCTTAGAAATGCATGTACAATCCCTGTGCTCATTTTCCAATATTTATGACTAGATACATAGCTAAAAAAAAACGTCCATAGTCTTGCGGTGAGAACTTTTCTCGGATATATTTTCAGTTTGGGCTTGGCTATTTTTTTTTCTGCACAATGCCAAGCTACTGAAATCTCTAAATGCCTTCATTTCAGATAGACATTGAACTGCCCAATGTTTCCTTTAGGGCTGAATCAATGTGTCGAGCATTGCTATACGGTCCCTCATTGCTTTTGTGCTTACGGTACATGTTTGCTGGAATTGGCACTTCCAGTGAGCATTAGATCAAAGAGTAGATCGAAGGCTTGCTGTCCTGGCCGATAGGTTTGCTGCACTTACTGGTGTCTAGGTCCACTGGGAGCCTTTTTTGGCATTAATTAGGAAGTCTTAGTATACAGCCACGTGGCTTTTGATTGGGCAAATCATTCTTGAACCTCACTGGGCTAAGGAGAGCAACTTTAGTGCTTTCGCAGTTTTCATGATATGGACCTAAAGATGGTTAGTCTTGATCACTTTCTAATCAATTATATTCTTAACAGTTTGGATCTAGTGGTCCGTGATCATTACAATCCAATGCATTCCATCACTGAGGCAATTATTAAATGCCTAGATACAAAGTAAATGGAGTTTTTTTTTTTTTAAAAACTGAACTGATTTAAAAAGCCTGCTGTCGGCAGTCCGATTTCTTGATGACTAAACATGACACGGCATACAGTAGCTTTGTGGCAGATTCACACACAGTTGATCATTTGAAGAACAAGATGACAAGAACCAAGACTGTCTATGATGGAAATGATGCTTCCCAAAGCTGTGAGTGCATTGCTGTCCGAAAGGATGTAAGGTCTGTAAGGTTTTTTTTTCTGCAACTATGACATCTTGTCTGTTTGGGTATCATCTATGTGTTTATTTTTGTCTGTTTGTTTGTTGCATGTGTAGGTGTGTTTTTGTTTGCAGTGCTTGTATGAGCTAAAGTGAGTTGGCGGTGTGGGAGTGATAGTACATGTGTGTGTGTGTATGTGTGTGTGTGTGAGTGTGTGTGTGTTTTCTGTCCATCTGGCCACCTGAGGAGCAAGCGGGTTGTGGTCTTTTTTTTTTTTTGCAGGGGAGGGGGGTGTCAGCATCAGCATCAACATATACTCAGCAGTCCAGCAGAAAGTAGGCTTGTGTTTGAGTGTTTGTGTGTGTGTGTGTGTGTGTGTGTGTGTGTGTGTGTGTAGGTGGAAAGTGGGTTATGTCACCGACAACCCACACAAAGGTCCACAGTGTTGTGGGCCATTACAAGGGGCAGGAGGAGGAGGAGGAGGAGGACGTACACCCACCCGCAGTCACCTCAGAGGGCACGAGCCGACATCGTGGATGATAAACTACTCAATCCAAAAAACGCCTCTGCCACCTTCTCTTCAGTCCCGTTTCCCTCAGAGAGATCCGTCAGCTGACCTGGAATCAGTCCATCGCTTCATGTTTTCCACTTGAACTCACAAGGCTGGGACATATTTCACGTGGAGATGCCTTTCACTTGGCTCCAGTGTGAGCGCAAAAGGGCAGGAGTTGCTGCAAGAGCAAACAAAGCCCGCAGCTCACAGGAAACCTGCTGAATGTCATGCACATTTTGGTCGAGTGAACACTGTGGATTACTACAAGATGCGGAACTCGACTGGGACTGATCAACCATGCATGAGACAATATGAAAGCTCAGAGACAGTGAGCTGAACTTTGAACTTTGACCCTAGTGAGCAAGTCCAGTGAGAGTTTGCTAATGAAAGTATGTCCCAGCCTTTGCAAGTGAACTTCTGTCAAAAATTGTACCGTGGCAGAGCCTATTAATAAGGCTCTTGCTCTCCGTCTGTTCATCCATTCATTCAGTCATTCATTCATTCATCTCCAGAATCCCTTGGATGTTTGCCGCACAACAGCTGAGTTGGGATCAGTCATAACCTCCATCTCTGCACCCCCACCTCCCCCCGATCTCTCACAGTGCTCAGCAGGCTGAGACTGATCTGAAATCAGCCTGGCAAGGGCATGCCAGGGAGAGAGCACAGGGGGTGCAGGGTAGGGTAGGGTGGTGTGGGGTGGGGTGGGTGTCCATTTAACTCCTAGCCCTGGCTGCCACAGGACGAGAGGCTGTCGTAGAGAGAGTCACTCAGTGACTCAGGCGTCTCCAGGGCCTGCGGTCGGCTTGGGGACAGGATATCGTCCGGCCGTTCCTTGACCAGCTCCAGGCCACCCTCCTTCCCTACCTCCGGCCCGCCGGGGATGCGGCTCTTCCCCCTTCGGCTCAGCCCCATCTGGGGAGCTACCGGCAGACCACTGGGATCCACCTCTCTGGGTCCCTGGGGCAGGCCCTGCTTCTGAAACACAACACACAAACAGACTCATCATGTAGTGGCTAATACACACTTCTAATACACATTTCTGCATATGCATGCAAAATGCATGTTTCAGTGAACAGTATACAGGACATGTCCACTCTATATATTGCTAGGTGCTGATGTGGGCAAAATTCTTTCAAGTCACACACATCAAACGCCAAAGGTCATAGATAATAGCAATGTATCAAAACCTACATATATATTCTGTAAATAGTCACACACACACACAGTCATATGGTATATGTGCGAATATCAGTGAATGTCTGTTAAGGTGTTTATGCTATGCCTGAATGAAAGGCCTTGGGAATGACAAGATTCCTGGCATAAAGGAACCTGTGCCATTGAACCAAACATCTATTCTCATCCTACCCCCCCCCCCCCCCAACACACACACACACACACACCTTCTGCCATGTACAAAAGAACAGACCTAGAGAAGGAGAGAAAGAAGAACTAGCAGGATCGAAAGAGTAGTCCATGGATACAGCACTTTCTTTTTTGCAACATTTCCATGGCAACGCCTGATCTGGTTTCTCAGGAAATTGGTCATGTTGATAATGAGTGTCACCTCTAGCTATAGGTTTTCTCTCTCTCTCTCTCTCTCTCTCTCTCTCTCCTTCTCCCACCTGCATCTTCCCATCTTCTGCTTGTTTAGTCACAAGTGCGAGTGCCCCACACAGGGAAAAAGTGTGACTTGATAAGTGATGCTCGAGGAGGAGGCTACCACCACGCAGACACAATGTGAGTGATGCATGCTGATGACTTCATTTGATGTGCTAGTCCGTATGATGAATGCACATCTCAGAATATCTCCAAGTGGGCTCAGGGCAGGCTGTGACTGGTTTGTGCAGAGCATGTCTAAGGAAATGCATGTACGTATGGATGCAATGTGTGTGTGCGTGTGTGTGTGTGTATGTGTGTGTGTGTATGGGTGAATATGTGGGTGTCATCACACATTCCATTGAGTGTGAACTTGAAAGTAAGAAACATGGAGACATCATACACCAATCATACACACACACACACACACACTCTGTGGCTGTTTTTCCCCCCCTCCAGCTTCATTTCTAACCTCCCACACAAAACCTGACAGACAAACGACTCCTGATTCATCCTTGCCATCCTCCTCAGAGGTATTGGCAGAGAGCACTTTCACTCAGGGGATGATCTAGATCTAGAGGTGATGTGCCCTTTCAATTCTGGCCCTTCACAAATTATTTATGTCAAAAAGGCCTTTTATTCTAAGATGTACAGACACACAGAGTGAACGAATAAACCTGATGAGTTTATCACCAGAGGCAGGAGGAGGTAGAAGAGTGAAGAACCACGACGTCTTGCCCTGATCACTGGTTAAGCCCAAAGCGTACCTGTGTGAGGCTGATATGCATTGTAAGAATCCAGATGGCCTCCTTGACAAAACACTGTCCATGCACGTTTTCAATTACTGGCGCAGGGTCAAGAGAAATGATCAAACAGAAAATTCATGCCATGTATTCTCCTCGAAGATGCTACCTACCAAAACTACCTGGATTATGATGTAGTTTTATCTCAAGTATGCTTGTGTGTCTAGCTTTTGCTATGCAGTGCAGTTCAACCCAGGGTGCTAATTCCACTTATCAGAATGTCTCGAGGTGTCAAAAGGGGGTTTTTACCAGCCTCTCAGCTACTGTTACATCCTAAAAGACCCACAATACATAATTTGTTTGTTCCATGCTTCAACTACTGTAATTAATTACTACTATATAATCACCAGCAATGGTATTTTATCGCAGGCAGCAATCTACAGTAGGTTAAAGCGTAAACGGTGTTAGTCTGATGAAAAAGCAGAGAAAATGATGTTTATGAAAACAACAGTTTGCTGTACATTATTCCCAAGATGCAGAGGTATATTTCAAAAACTCGGCTGGATCGACTGGGTGGATACTTGATGCCTCAAGTATTTACAAAGAACTGGTGCGCTCTACTCCAAATAGAAAGTTCTTCTTAGGGTGTGCGTCAAAAATAAACGTGTTTCTGTACCAGGCCATCACCAGCGTGTGTGTGGATGCTTGATGCCCCAACAGAACTGTGCCGTATACTGGAATATAAAGAGTTATGTAGAGATAAAGAGATATGTATACATATGTACTGAACATACAGAGTGCTCACAGCCTTTGTAAGACACACTGAGCGGTATGGAATTGGCACTTATTGCAGGAAGATGAGTGAGTCAACTCTCTCAGTTGAAATGGCTGGCAACATCAAAGCGCAGGACTTGGTGCCAAAGGACTACGAGCACCAAAAAAGAAATCTGCACTCACTGTAATCTTAGTCACCAGATGAAAGCGTCAATGAACTGACTAATTGTAAGGTGGGCTGGATGACCTACCCTTCGTGATGGTGTGCCTTGCCCAGATGGATCCACATCTCCTTGGACACCGATGTAGACGTCCGCAGGACCGGCAGATCCCTTCAGGTTGGGAAAGGTCCAGTTCTTGGATGGGGGGTTTTGTACATGGGCCCCATACGCATCAATATCTACAAAATGGAGTAACAGAGTTTTCAGTCATACTGGCCCGTCTGTTCTTGTGGGATAACAAAATGACTCATGGCTTTCAAACACAGTAATTTCTGGAGTAATATGAGATAATTATGGCAAAACCTTAATATGAGATAATTAGGACAAAACCTATTTCACTGTTTAATTATGAGTCTGACAGAGGACATTATGGGGGAATGAGTGTGAACTGTGCGTTCAGTACTCCTGCTGTAAGATTTCTTTCATTTTGAAGACAAGAAAAGAGAGAAAAGAAAAAAAATGTATGTATATACACTGTACGGTTATCCAAATCCGGTAAATGTGTGGATAAGTGGAAAAATCTATCAGCTGAATAAATACTGGCACATGGTGGAAAAGTAGGCCTCTTAATGGATTTTGTACAATTAAGTCTAGGAGACAATAGGTTGAAAGGCTGAAAAGCATATAATTGCAAGCATTTTGGATGTTTGACAATATGCACAAATGACGGTACCACTTAGTGCAATCTTGGTCTCTTTGGTTATGACATGAAATAAACCCTAGGCTAAACATAATAATGAGGAGAGGAATGACAAGTCTCCATCAACAATTACCTTCATGGATGGTGCTGGAGAGATGCATGCTGGGACCTTTTCCCTCAAGGCCTCCGCCGTAGAGCGCGGATGGGTTCACCTCCTCTAGGGACGACAGCTCTCTCTCTAGAGTACGTGCCTTTCGTGGAACCTTCATTAAGGGCCCATGTTTCCCTTGGGAGGCAGAAAACCCTTGCTCCCCATGAGGCTTTGTCTTGGGGATGCTTTTGCCTGCTGCACTGCTGGCATAATCAGGTAGGGGGAATGTTCCGATGCCACTGTCCAGCGTACGCATGGAGGCTCCAGAACCTGTTAACGACATCACAATTTTTGAGAACATCACTCATAAGTTCTCGGTTGACAAAAACAAGATAATGATAAAGCATAAATGACAGTGGTAGAAAGCTGTAAAGTTTAAATGATGCAATTTGAAGAAACTGCTTCTAAAAACTGGAACCAATTAAATGAATTCAAAGACATGTTTTTCATCTGATGATATACATTGTTGAGCTGGGCCGATATTGAGAATTAAGAAATTTGCAAATGACGAGCCCAATTTCTATCTCATTCAACAACATGGATTATACCTAAGCCTTGGCAAAAGAGCTTTATTCATGAATAATCTGCATTCTCAGTCGCAACTTAGTTCTCCTTATGTAAGCTGTCCAAGTATACTTGGACTTTAAGAGTTACATTCAATTTGTAAAACAACCAGACAACTTCCATCTATTCGCTGGGGAGCGGGTCCAGGAAGGAATTAGGTGAAACGTCCCCCCTGGTAGAAATTAATGCAGAGCCAACAATCACCCAAGTATGGTCTCATTCACTCTCTCAGGTAGAACTACAGACCTGGAGGGATCAGATCCATCAGATGCAGACGCAATTACAATTCGTGTCAAAACTTAACAAGAGATGGTGGCCCTGATGTGTTCTTAGCCCAGGGGCACAGGGTTATGTGCTGTGGACGCGGCAGCCAAGCTAGCTTGAAGAAGCCGACAGGGCCACTTTATTAGGGTGTGCTGAGGAGATTAAGCCGTGGAAGAAGAAATGTGATACCTGTGAAGTGTTGGGAGCTCATGGATTCTGCCAGGTTCTCGTCGGATATCACCTCATCACGACCCACCATATCTGGCCCCTTTAAAATAACCGGGAGGAAACAAACAAGCACAAAGTTTTCAGAGCCAATTCACTCCATTTCAGACAGACAGCTAATCATATTGAAACTCATCAATCATCATTAAAATAGTAATTTATGTGACAAGAACAGACATTACAGAGATAGAGGACTGCACAGACTGGCACAAGTGGGACTAAAGATGTAACATTAATAAATAATACTGATAATTACTTAATTTAATTAAATTACCTACTCATTAAAAGAATAATTAATTAAATAACTACATCATTATTAAATATCAATTAATACCAAGAGTACCCTTACCTTGTCCATCTCATCCCTACTCTTTGTGTGGCTCATGCCATTCCTCTGGTGGAGGAATGTAGGTTGGGACCTTTTGGAATCAAAGGACAGCCGTCTGTGAGCCATGCCAAAACTGGGGGCACCTTTGTCATCCACCCTGTTAACAAAATCATGTTAATTTTACCCCACTGAAATGTATGTATTCGTATACAGTACATCTCTTGTAACCTCGGAAGTTAAAACTTTATAATATTATGCTTTGCATCACCTGTGGTCACAATCACTGAGTTAAATTAACATAACATGACATCTTGTTGTTAGTCACTTGTGGCCTTAACAGGGCTTTCTATTTTCTGCTGCACAACCTCGAATAATGCAGAACATTTTGTCATGAACAATGGTCACAAATGCACAAATACTGTAGCAGTAGACAGCTTTTGAAATACCAACCTCTGTCCTGATAATGACGCAACATTTAAATTTGAAATTAAGATTTTATACATAACAGAGGGACAAAAAAAGAATGTTGCTTCTTTTTCCTTCTCATGGTCCATGGACCCTAAAGCCCTGAGTGAGTCATACTGTACAAACTCCCACTCACCTGTTTAACAACTGCTGCATGAAGTTATCAGCAGTCACTCCGCGGTACATGAGAGAGAGCTGTCCCTGTGCTGGGTCCATTACCACCTCGCATGAGTGTCCTCTACCGGTGCGATCCAGTGGCATGCCGACGCCCACCCCGTTCACGTACGCCCTCTCCTCCTCAAGGGCCTTCCTGAGGTCTTCTGCTTTTTCCATCAACTTGGAGATGTTCAGGCTCTCCACAACCTTCCTTGGGCCGGCCTTGGAGTCCTTGCCGGCAGCGGAGGACGATGAGGACGACGACATATTGAGCCTGAGCTTGGACATCTCAGGCTTGCGGCTGAGGGCTGGCAGCTTGCTCTTCTTCAGGCCGAACCAGCTGGCGATGCCGTTGGAGGTCTTCTGTTTGGTCTCCACCACTTGGCTACGATCCTGCTCCTGAAGCTTGAGCACATTCTCCTCGATCCCGCGCATCACCTTCTGCTCGATGGCTGACTGCGGGCCTGAGACAGCCGCCAGAGGCTTCTTCTCTTCCAATGACTGTGTGCTGGCAGATGTTTCAACCGGCGGCCTGGGAGGAGGAGGAGGTGGGAAGCTCTCAGCATGGACAAACTTCTTTTTGCTGGCGGTGAGCTTGGACTTGTCCTCGGGCCTAGCAGGGTGTTTCTGAGCCTGGCCACGGTCATCATGAGTAGGCTTCATGCCTCTAGGGTAAGAGGATGCCTGGCCAGCTTTGGAGGGCGACTTGGATGGCACCTTAGTTGGACTGCTCTGGGGACTTGGCGAAGTCTTGCTGTGGTGATTTGGCGGAACTTGGCATTTTCCATAGCTACGCATTACAACGGGGGGCTCGGTAGAGGACGACATTCCCATTTTTATCTTCGGGCCTTCTGATTTGGCAACATACACCCTTGGGGTGAAAGTTTCCAATTCTCCCTTGCTGGCAGATCCTGTTGCTACGGCTGACTTAGGACTTGCTTCATGGCATGTACTAGGATACTTGGTGTAGCCACCTAAGCTGGTCTTGGGGTAAGGTTTTCCATCCAAAGAATCAGTATACTTTGGATGCCTGTGTTCAACTACACCTCGGTCACCTTGTCGCTCAGCAGTTTTGCTGCGTTCGTTATTGCCAGGGGTAGAAGATGCAGGCGCTCTACCCCCAATGCACTGTGCTTCTTTCTTATCCATGGGCTGGTGCAGATCTTCGTTGCTCTTCAGTTTCCCGAGAGCTGCCAGGCGTTCTTTGAAAGGATGATGGCTGGTCTCGTTTTGGGGTTTGGCGGAGACCGTCCTTTTGGGCAGTGATGGGGGCTGGTCTCCTTTTCTGGAGCCCGGCGTTGTCTGAACCGAGTGGGCGGCCTCAGCACCCTGTGGCTGAGCAGCTTCAGCGATTCTCTCCTGTGGTCTGTCCTTCATGCTTGAGTAAGTGGAGACTCGCTGGGCCTTGCTGGAGGCCGAGGAGGAGGAGGAAGGCAGGCTGAAGTGTTGGTGGGGTTTGTGCCATACGGGACTCTCCGTGTCGGTCTCCTCCTCATCCGAGGAATCCGAAGGGGAGTCGCCGGTGCCCCCGGACGAATCCGAAGTCTTGGACGGAGGACTGAGCAACTTGTCATCACACGTGTTCCTCTGCTGTTTCTCCATGGTGCCTCCCTCTCGTTCGGAGTAGGGAATGAACTGTGGCAAGCCATTTGACCCAGCCAGCTCTGACACATTCTCATAGTGGGGTACCTTCTGTGAGTTCCTCTGGGATTGGCTAGAAGGATGGGCTGGTCCTTTAGAGCCTCGGCTGGGCTTGGGTGCTGAGTGGCTGCTGTAGCTTACCTCCTTCACAGGGACGGCGGAACAGAGGTTGTCATCGGGCTTTGGGGGTGACGTGGGTGCCGAGTGCGTGCCAGGGTAGGTGTCCGTTTTGGGAGAAGACGTCGATGAGGACACCTTCTCCCTCTCCGTGGTGGTGGCCTTACGGGACATAACAGGCGAATGGTAGACCTCGTAGTTGTTGTTCCTGCAAGGGATCTTGGAGCTACGGGTGAGCTGGGGACTGAGACGTAAGGCTTGAGCAGTCTGAGGTCGCTCCCCCATCGCAGGGATCTTGAGGAACTTGAGCAACCGCGACGGGGAGGAGATGGGGGAGGGCTTGGCCTCGCTAAGGCATGAGGGCGGGGAGGTGGGGCTGAGTGCAAATTTGCTTTTCCCAGAGGATTGCTGCTGTTGCTGCGGTGTGGCTGAGCTGTTCTTCTCCGGCACGGGAGCCGGGGAATAGGAGTCCACAGCCACCTTCTTGGATACAGACGTCTCGTTGGAGGAGAAGTAGACCCCGTTGCAGACCTTCTCACCGTCCTCACATTCTTCGTCCTTCACAGTAGCATCAGTGTCCACCACCAGGTAGCAGCACTCCTGTTCGGCTCTGCCGCTCATGTGACTTTGATCTTGGCTTTGTGACGATGATGGTGCTTCAACGTGCTTCCCGTCCTCACCTTGGGGCGCACTGTCAGAACCTCTGGACAAGGATTTCCGGAGCGACAACTTCTCCGCTGCTTTGTCCTTGTGGTGCTGCAGACTCCTGGTTTCATCTAATAGTTCTTGGCTTCGATCTGACGCCTCAGACTCAGGCCCACCTGCCACCCTGCTGTCTGTCCGTGTGTTGTGCGCGTAGGGATGGCTTGTGCTCTCCAGGGAGGGGATGCCAGCGTGCAGATCGGCAGAACTCGCCGTTGCCCCCTGCTGGTGACTCTCCACCCAGACCTGCCCACCAACGACCTCCTCTCGAACTGGCAGAGAGATGGAGGTGATGGCGGCAGCAGCAAAAGAAGCGCCATGTCCTGGCGTGCCTTTTAGTAGGCTGTCGAGGCTGCTTTTCTGCGTGAGAAGCCGGCAGGACGGGCAACCCCCATGCCCTCGGCCACGGTCGTCCTGAAGCACCCCATCGCCGCTGGCGTATTCATGGATGTCAGAGTCCGAGCTGGAGTGCCTGCAGTGAGGAGCACGGGAGATGGAGGCTCCCGGGAAGTCTCCTGGAAACAACGGCTGCCCCACGTCATGGTAGGACGACAAGCAGGACGATGGGTGGAACTTCAGCGGATCGGACTCCTCCAGCTTGCGGAGGACTTCCAGGATGTGTGCTTTCTTCTTGAAGAATGGAGACAGGGCATCCATGGAGGTGGCTGGACCTCGGGCTTGGCTTGGGGTACCATTCTGTGTGCGATCACCAGTGTTCTGTATGAGTTAAAAAAGACAGACATTTAAGAAATATACTCTATACAGATACTGTTCATAAGATACTGAGATACTGTTCATAAGATTCTTGAACAGTAGTCAGTTGTCAGGAAAGGCAATATAATTGGACGATTACATAATGAAATAAATAAAATAAAAGTTACTCGACATTATGGTGCATGAAATTACCTTGCTGTAAAGAGCTTAACAAGGATTTTTGCCTTGTGACTTTTGTCTCTAAAGGTTTTATGAGTTCAGGCAGGTTGTCTGACTTGGGTAGGTGGGCAGACAGACAGACAGACAGACCAATGTTTCGTAGGAGGCAGGGCAACCGCATGGTGTCGGAATGATAATGATAAAGACATCCACAAAGGCTTGCAGATAACTAATCCTCTGCCCAGCACTCGAGCAGACTCACTGGTGATTAATACAGAGTCATTCTGAGGGTGACCCCTTCCTCCACACATGAGGAAGTAAATGAAAGTGGGCGGGGGTGGGGAGGACAGGAGTGAACCGTGGTGAGTTACTTTGGTTTCACATGGTTGGTCCATCCTGGCTTTATCTTTAATTAAAGAAGCAATTAATTTTGCAAAATACACACACACACACACAGACGCACACGCACACACACACACACACACACACACACACACATACACAGACTCAGGCCTTCTTGCCTCACCCTCCTCCTACCTTCCTAGGCTGAAGAAGCCAATATCTTAAATAAAAGCCATCGCTGGCTAGCAAGCCCACAGGGGATTACTGCATTAAGACAGATGGCAGGGGAAACAGTAGAGGGAGGGGGACAGTGCAAACAATGATGCGGGGCTTCTGTGGCTTTGCAACTTACACAGACCCATGTGCATCTACAGTATAGCCCCATAGCCTCAAGGAAACAGCATGTCAACATGACAAATCCAAGGTCATTAAGATCATAAAAGTCATGGTTTGAGATGATGATTCATCCAGCTGACTACAACCAGGGGACCCAGTTGGGCCATATTAGACAGTTGTGGGTTTGGACTTGATCTTTTGTTCTCCATTTTGACATATGGAGTTTTTTTTTCTTCATCGTTTTTGTGCTTGAACGTCGTACATGTGCTGCAAAGCTTATGAAGGCGCATCTAAGTGTCCATTTTAATGATGAATTAGATGTACTGTCTTGAATGTTTTGGAATGTTTAGAGTTCTACCGTGTTTGTGTTTAATTTATCTGCCCTAAAAATGTATGCTATGGGTAACACTATAGGTGAGTAGGCTACATAACACATTCATAGAAGCTCTGGTCATTTCTTCACAATTATTTGGGCACACTAGAACGGTTGGACATCTTCCCATTTGAGTGTAGGAAAAGTAGAAAAATCATTTAAAAGTTAAAAGTTACATTAATTTTTTTTACAAATCATTTAAATCATATGCTTGCTCAAGTACATATGCAGATTCACTCTAATGTGACATAGTCAGGCTTTGATTAGACCGCTGGACTTTTATTTTGATACTGTATTATCATTCCGCCATCCACATATATGCAAGGTTGGATATAACTGTTGACTGGGGTCTTATGAAACAGTCATGGATGTCAACTGAGGGGTTACTGTGCTGGGAAAACAGAAAGGGAATGGAAAATTGGCTTAAAAATGACAGATCATTTTAAAAAAGAAAACAATGTTCAGGATGTGAGAGGAGATGAGCGCGGGAGTAGAGAGACAGAGACAGAGAAGAGGGCACTCAGCTCAGCGAGAGGCAGAGAGATGAGGGAAGGATGGAGTGCCTTCTGTGTTTTGAGGGAAAGGAAAAAAAAAATCTATATTCAATTCGACATCTCTGTCCCCCGAATCCACTCAGAGAAAGCAATCAGAGGACTTTAGGGCCACAATGATTGGGGTGCATGTCCCCTACGCGCAGTGCTAAAGGACATTTGTCAGCAGGAGAGCGCATCTTCTCCTCAGGCTACAGCGCAGCTCTCAGCTTAGTCATATAAAACGGACAGGGAGTGGAAAGCGGCTTTGAGGAAACTGCGCTGAGGTGAGATTCTCGACCAGGGGGGATACTTAGCCACAGCAACTGAACAACCGGCCAATTTTATGCCCATGAATTACATGGGAAGGGACTAGCCGAGCATGGAGGAAGGGAATGAGGGTAGAAGAGTGAAACAAAACAGGAGAAGGATAAGGAGGGGGGAGGGGGGGGTGTGTGTGCTGGGAGAGAAAGCAACAACAACAGCCACTACAGGAACATCAGCCATGTGGATCATCAAACTCTCCATCATTGTGTGAGATCTATTACTGCATTAGGTTTTGATTGTAAGTCTGACAGACAGACACTGGGCTGAACACTAGATCTTAAAAGGTTTTGAGTTTTTCTCTCAGCCTCCATTTTCTGGCCAGCCTGCAGACTGTTGAAAGAGACCAAACATCCAGAACTATCACAAAAGCTGTAACACACACAGACACACACACACACACACACACTTACACACACGCACGAACGCGCGCAAGCACACACACACACACACACAAAAGACTAGAAGTCAACTCCACTCAAGATAAAGTAGTATCACTTCAAGGAGTAACTTCCTGGTAGAAGTCAGAATGAAACTCAACAGACAGTTCTGCAACTTTTTCCTACATATAGGCCTAGCCACCGGTATTTACGACAGTCAAGAGAATTCGATTTTTAGCACCATAGATGTTACCTTCAGAGCATATCATATTTAGCATGAGATGTTTTTTAAAAACTTGATATACTATATGCTAAGCTCTTGCCTTACCCTCACATTATCATATCAGTATTTTTGTGCAAGCCACCGATTTCAGCTGAGCATATCCTGCTCTGATTAGTCACAGTGCTGAACTTCAGAGGTGAGTTTCACATCACAACGGTATCTAATTAAAGTATCTGTTGCTGAACACCCAACTAACAATCTAACAATTAACCAAACCATTTTCTAAACCTTTTCTTGAAGATGTGGTGACAGTGTTAAAATTCGTTGATGAAATAACACTGCCAAATGCATGTTTCAGGCTCCCCGACTTAATTTTTATGCCGTGCGGCCTATCATTATACTATGAATTGTAATCAAGTAATCAAACACGTTGCCAGTGACTGTGATATGTGTGTCTCACACCAACCTTCCACTGACAGGAGGCAGATAAGATGCAGGGACAGTCAGAGCACTAATTTATTTTGATGAGGACTGGAAGAGAAGGTGATGATTGCTATGACTTAAAAGTTAGAAGTTAGTGAGTTTAGTAGCCGTATGACTCAGAACATTTGGTGGAGCTTTGGCTGCTTTTTTCTAATAAAACTAATCATTTAGAGGGGGTTGTGCACATGAACAGGTGTTTCTGCTTGACTATGTAATGTAACCCAACACACCCCTCTGTTGCCATATTTAACATTAATACTAAAATATTGTAATTTTATGCAGGTGAGGGGAAACATTCAGCAATGATGTCAGAAATAAGCCTTCTGCTGACATAAAAAAGGCAATATTGTGTTTGTAGAGGCTTACAGCAGTACAGCCCCTATAGCTGTGCCTTGAGTTGCGTAGCTGACGATTTTGCGAGGCAGAAGCAGATTATGGTGTTTACAGATGTTTGTGTTTACATTGAAAACCCAAGATTACAGATCTGCACTTCCTGAAGTGTGCTACATTGTTGCTCACAAATCATACACATCAGTCAAAGAGAAACTGTATAAAAGCTTGTTTGTGTGTGTTTTTTTGTTTGTTTGTGTGCTCATTCATTCATTCATTCATTCATTCAGTTACTGTGCAATTGTGTTAGTGCAAGATTTCACCCGAAAGCATGAAATTCAACTCACCTTGGCTTCCCCCTGGCAGTGAGACGCGACCATCTTCTCTGTGCTCGTCACAGTGGCGTCCAAATTGTGCTCTGGAAGAGTCACCGATGGCAACTGCAAAACGCATGTTTGGGAGATTTGGTTACACAAATGCACAATTACATGTCATTTGTCTCATGAAGATGTCTTCCAAGATGTTGCAGGTAAAGCATTCACAATGGAACCATCTGGACAAGGAGAAATTGAGCAGTGTGAAGAATGCTTTAGAATAATTGGTTGGTCCGTCTGATGGAATTTAATTTGCGAAAGTACCATCTTTTGTAATCAGACACCCTGTGGGAGAAGCTGTAGACTACTGCGATCATAAAAAAAACAACAGGCGGCGGCCTCTTCCAGCTGGTTTGTCTTAGTGTAGGCAGCTTGAATAGGAGTCGTATGGTTAAGATATGCCCAATAAAGAAAAACTTAAGGCCAATGGAAGATATGGAAGATATGGTTGCAAACAAAACCAAAATGCAAACTATTGTACACACATACACACACACATACACACACACACACACACACACACACACACACACACACACAAATATATACCAACCCACAGCCCCAATTACAATGCTATCCATCATACTCTCACAAACCTACATAAAAAAATCACACTTGGGAGAAATTGCATTCGCCCCGGCGCACAGACCACTTTTCAGTCCAATCGTCCTGACCTGAAGTAATTAAATTGCATGGGCTGGAAAAGATAGCATCACATACTCTTATGCAGTCGCCAAACAAATGCAGGCAAAGGCGAAAGCCGATAGAGAAAAGGAGGGGGGGGGGCAGTAAGAGAGTGGATGCATATTGGGGAGGGGTGTGATGCGCTGGGGGTTTGGGGTGCGCTATTATCTCTGGTCAGAGATGCATCCATCCACTTCATGAATGACAGAGTGATAGAGTGAGTCGGGCCTGTTTGGGACGGTTTCCATCTCCATTCAGTGTAATAGAAAATGCCATTTCACCCTCCTTGCAATTACAGTCAGAATTTGTTTAGATTAAAACCGGCATCAAGATTTCTCTTCAAGATTCAGTTCTTTTCAAACTCTCCCTCCGCCACATCCACATCCACCTCCACCCCCGACTCCCTACCTCCCATTCTCTCTGACGTGAGGCCACTGGAATACTAATGCCACTGATAAAGTGTGTGTGTGTGTGTGTGTGTGTGTGTGTGTGTGTGTGTGTTTGTGTGCGAGTGTGCATGTGTGTGTGTGAGAGAGAGAGAGAGAGAGAGAGAGAGGGGGAGAGGAGAGAGAAAGAGAGAGAGAGGGAGAGAGTAGAGAGAGAGGGAGAGAGGAGCAAGAAGGAGAGCGATAGCGGGAGAGGAGGGAGGGAAGGAGGGAGAAGTACCCTGCCTGAATAATAGAACAGGGGAAAGGAAGCTGGTGATGCAGAGAGGAGAGAGGACTCAAAGAGGAGGTGTGTACAGTAAACATACACATGAAGGTCATCACTTAGGGAGATGAGAGGAGAGGGAGTGGGTGAGAGAGATAGAGAGAGAGAGAGAGAGAGAGAAAAAAAAGAGAGAAAGAGAGAGATGAACAGTAAATGAAAGGGAACAGAAGACCAAAGGTTAGAGGGAAGCCATCAGTGCCAGCCAAGGAACGAGGGAGAGAGACAGACAGAGTGAACGAGAAGAAGGCAAGAAGTCACACACTTCAAAGCAATAACCAAAGTGACCCCTAACCAATTTGCACTTATATCAAAGAGCCAAGGCCCTAGACTCGCCGTTTCCTCTGGGAATTCTTGCCCACGGAAGTCCATCTCAGCATTCTGTGACAGAGAAATAACAACTCTATCAAAAAGCAGGCCTAACCCTGCGTGTGAGGTCCCATCGTTCACAACATAGTGGATTGTATAGTGCCTTTTTCACCTTACGTATAGCCCTGTCTTATGCTACTGCTGTATGTACTGTACGATGTGCCTCCAATTCCTCCAATTCCTTCCCATGGCTACTATGACAAGCTAGCTATAGGGCTGTCATCTGTATTAAAGTGCTGTAAATTAAGCATCATTTAAGCATCAGTAAATGAAGCATCACTGGGCAAATGGTGTCATCATTCCATTTAACTAAACTCTATTCAATTCTATTTGTACATGCAGTATAGGGGAGAAAATGTGTGTGTGTGTGTGTGTGTGTGTGTGTGTGTGTGTGTGTGTGTGTGTGTGTGTGTGTGTGTGTGTGTGT
>JASCQY010000232.1:15444910-15455445 GCA_030264315.1 Sardinella tawilis
CACACACACACACACACACACACAAATGCACTGACAGTATACAAGTAAACATCAGTACATCATGCGTAACAGAAAACACAAAAGTGGCGATGCTGATGAGTGAGCAGTTTAATCTTCTTTGTTTGCCACCAAAACACACCCTCAACACAAACACAAACACACACACACACACACACACACAGAGAGAGAGAGAGAAAGAGAAACATAAGCATTCTCATGCACATGCCTGTATGCTGTTTGCAAACCTTCTCATGGCAAGATGTGGAGCTTCTAACATGATTATACACGCTGAGAGGAGGAGATACACACTGAGAGAAGCCAAGCAAAGGAACCCAAAAAAAGGAAAAGCTCACCCTCTTCAGCTCACCCAAACACTGCACTCACAGAGGCACGTTAGTGTAAATCTATACATAGACTGAGTGCCATTTTAGTCTTAATATGCACTACCCTGATATCAGCTAACGGCCTATTTCCACCCAGCAATGGGTCTACAATGGGCCTGTATGTTGCACAGAATGAAATCAATCCCCTTTATTCTATAGTCAATGCAGAGGGGCACTGTACCAAATCCATTCAAACGACGTTAATCCCCGTTTGATGAATTACGACTTCACTTGACAAGAGCTCTGTAAATTTCATTATTCCCCAATCATGTTGGGCCAACATGCCTCTGAGGATGCTTTCATGTCTTACGAGTCTGATTCTCTGGAGAACTGAAACCCAAGAGGCGACGAGAGCAAGCGGCGCTGGCGTGGAGTGAAATGGAGTGGTGGTAAAGTGAGAGAGTGGACTCTAAGGTTGACGAGTTCTTTAGAGAAAAAAAAAAAAAAACATTTCAAGAAATTGAAGGATGAGGGAAGGATAGAAAGAGATGACGGGGGTTAAAAAAAGACATGCACAGGGTAGGAGTGAGGAGGGAGGAAAAAGGAGTTTACAGAAACAAATGAGGCGGGTTGGAGAGACATGCAAATCTAAAATCCTCCTACAGTGTCAGTGTGTCATGAGAGGGATTTTAGTTTCGACGCGTCTCAAACAAAACTTCCTGCGGAAGCATGTAGGCTACTGAATGACTGCAATTTCCATTGATCACGCAAAATTAGACTAGTTCCCCTTCGCAATATTTTTTCTATCTTTGTCATATCATCTAACCTTTTGTTGCTAAACCGACCGTTCAAAGCAGTAGAAATGTGGCACTTTAGTGCATGAGCTGGTTAGAAGTAGGCTATGTCTTTGATTAGCTAACCTACTGTAGGGGACAATGAGCTGAATACGGAAGGATGATTCTTCCAATATTTGTTTTGAATAAATTGTATGCTTTGAATAAATTAAAAACCAAAACAAGGCAACTGCTGGGATTTACAACCACAGAGTAATAACACAACTTTAGGAGCCAAGACCTGAATTCCCATCTCTGTTGGCATACTTGGATCTGGATGCAGTCGTCACTCTAATGGGACAGATCTATTTGTGTAAACACTGACAGCTTGGTTTAGTTATAAACAAGTGAAAAGTTAGTTTAAGGCTTAAAAAAATCCACTGAGTTCACCTCTTAGCATCAGATATAGGCCTTAGTGAGTGGGAGAATGCTTTTGGGAGACAGACCCCAGAGCTGTACAGGTAGGTGACTTGTCCATACAGGATCGTCCCTCTGCACCGTCCTGACTTGAAGTGGACCCAGTGAATCACCCACAGACAAACATCTCCAGTTTTTTATTGCAAGCATGTGCCTGGGGTTGTCTGCAAGTCAAGCCAATTGTGCTCAATGGCTCGCGTATATCTTCAGCATCATGACCAAGCAGTTAAAATGATTATCGGGGACAACAGTATTCTTCACATGCCCACCGTACGTCGTGACCTTTTGGTCCCGATCTGAACTCGATGAGGCCCCTTCAACTCATTCAAGTGCCCGCCTACCTGACCCCTGAACTGATGCTATTAGTCCGAGGGGGCAATCAAAATGGGAGAACCATTCCTTGTTAATTTGAAAGGGGCCAGAGAAGTCATCGGTCCCGAGCTGACCACTGCAGTTGTCTTCCATTAAAGCCAATACATGAGGCCAAGCCCTGCCTCTGGGGACCAGCCTTGCACCATCAAAGGCAGATAACAATCAAAGGAGTTCCGATTAAATTGCTTCCTGATACACAAACCCCTCTCGCTCCCCCATCCCGCTCATGTAATTATGTGAGACACCGCGATGCCATAGGCTTTAGCATGGAGACTAACCTTGGCGCGCATGCTTGTTTTTTACAGGCATAGTCACTGGGGGCAAACAGACCCTTTTTCAGGTACTACTTTAGCCTTGAGTTACCTTGAGTTTGGTGTTGGCCAGATATATTAAAATACATAACTGAGACAGTAGTTAATCTCGACAAACAAACACATCAGTTCTCAGCGTAGCTTGTACGATGCAATGGCATATGGTTCTGAAGGAATGTGGAAAATCATATTGCTTTGGCCAAAGCCATTCTGATACTGTAGAGTGGAGTTTCTCCATTTTTGTTGTTGTTGTTGTTGTTGTTGATGATGATGGTGCTGCTGCTGATGTTCTGCACACCATACACATTGTACATCACCAACATTCTATATGACTGCTGTCATTACAATCTTCCTGCCTTTCCATTCTTAATGTTGGAAAGTGGGAAACAACACCAGATCGTCAATGGGTCTTGGTGGAGACGTAGAGGTCAAGACCCAGATTAAATGACATGCAGTGTAGTATGCTTCTCACGGGTGAACTACCTATATGCATAACCCTTTCAGCCATGCCTGGCCAATTTTATTTCTGGCAGGAATTTAAAATAGGCCTACACACAGAGGAGATCATATAGCTGTGACCATTTAAAGGCAGGTTTATAGACAACTACTATTCAATCTGACTTCATAATCTACTATACAATCTGACAACAGATCCACAACCATCTTAAACAACTACTGTGCTCTCCTTGCACAGCTGAATATTGATGTTAGTATTTCCAGCAGGGCTTTTAGGGGTGTAACTCTTCTCACGAGGGGTTAGTCTCCACCGAACCTCAAAAATGCCCTCAGAATGAGAGCATTAATTCTCCCCATCTCACGCACATGGAGACTGCTGACCTAATCTCAAGTATTTACACAAAACACATTCTTTTGTTATAAAGCACCATCACGCTGGCTATCATCATGCTGCACTCCAGATGCTGCCTGCCCTGGAAAGAGTATGTGGCAGCCAAGAATTTACTGTGCTTATTATTAACCAAAACTATGTAATCTTGGACATAAGTTAATCAGAGGTTGCACGCTGACCTGGCATATAGCCAAGTCCATGAAGTCATGTGTGGAAGCAGTCATGAGGAATACGCTATAAGGTAGAATGCAATTCGCATAATGACTCGGTGGTTGGGAAAGAGAGAGAGAAGAGAGAGAGATGGATGAAGTCAGACCCAGCCTATTCGGTGCTGCGGTCCCTGAATAGGCCAAGTAAAAGAGAAAAAAACACCCGTGTAAATATTTGGAAATGTTCACAGGTGTGCCTTGGCAACATTGTCTCCACATAATTCAGATTTACTGTACCGAACAATCCTTTCCAACAAAAACAACCAGTTCGACTATTGGATAATGATTTCAAGATGTGGACTGCGAGATTGATAACAAGGCAAGGCATCTGTATTGTCTGACCAGAGCCCATAAAAAGCGGAACAACGTTCAGTAGATGCTGTTTCACCCTAAAACAAAAGGTCCTCTGGATAATCTGTGCAGATGTTGCCTTCGGTTGAACACACCCCAAATACATCGCGTTTAACCTTATTTTTGTGAGGATGGGGTCTAACAGGCTCTTGTAGACTATCATATGTTTACATCCACGGACCGACACGGTATAGCCATCTGAGTTATGCTACTAAAAGCAATTTGAAAACAGTCGACTAACATATTAGCCTATGTTGCAAATAGATCAGTTGCAGAAGCCGGGCCGCTAGCTAGCGCTTAGTCCTACAATCGAACACTGGCAGTGCAGGGCTTGTTGAGGAGTAGATTCCTCGATTTTAAAATGCCACACCGAGGTTGTGCCGTTTCGATAGAACGCATTCATTTTGGAGAGGTAAATTCCTTTTCTCTCCTGCATTAACCCCAATACAGCGATCGGGTGGGAAGCGTTAGTTTGTATAGCCCCATGATAACATTGTAACAATAACATTGTAATTGAATTAACATGCAGTCACGTAGCCTATCGTTGCAAGGATTTATTACATTAAATCTGTGGTTACGCGCGAGGCTCCAATAAGGTCCACATCCTCAAGAAACCCGCAATGTCCGTCCGCGCTCCATGTCCACAATTTTTTTCCGGCATTCCCTAAACACCCAGTGTAACAGAATACTGTAGGTTGGGGAAAATAACATGAACTTACCTATTGCAGAAAATGGTGCATGAATGGACGCAAAAAGTCATAAGCTTTGGGGTCGACGTGAAATTGGGTCACGTCCAAAAAGACGCTTAAAAGCAATAACGTTACCCTTTATTGTTTAAAATAACGGCATTCCTTCTGCCCTCGGACAGCGAAAAAGACCCTTTCCGAGGTCTTTCCGCATTTGGAAGCACTCGTCAGGAAATGTGATGTCATGGCTTTAAATTTCTCTCGCCTCGCCGATCTCATTGGACCAGACGACACATGTGTGGTCCTCACAACTCTGTTCGAAATTACATTCTGTGTCTTTTTACTGGAGTAATCATTTCATTGGCCAAATAAGTCTCCACAATTACAGGCACAACATAGACTATAAGTATTACATGGTATTATTTTGCAATGAAGTGACCACAATCAGCAGTTTTGGTGGGTTTTTGGTACAAGATGCCTGGAGTTTTGTCCAAATTATGTTCCATGTGGTTCAGTCCTTATCATGCATCACTTGCAGTTAATGAGTCGTCATGGTTGGTCCAGAAGATATGAAGAGTCAAATTATTACATTTCAGTAGAGGATGTAATTACATCATGTGTTACCTTATTCATATGGGTGAATGATTTAGCTCATCACAAACATCTTTTTTATTTTAACCATCTTTTTGAACATTTGAAGCAGTAGGCTATTGCCTGAGCAATGTTTTATTTATTTATTTATTTATTGCAAAAAACTTGGATTTAGAGACAGGCTGGAATTTGGGTGCAGTTTCTAAATTGCCCATGAATGATTGAGGTAGGTGCAGAACAAATACAAAAAAAACAACAAACCACTTGACAGGCTTACAAGAACATAAGGCTCAACTTTGAAATTATGTTTGAAATAGGCCTAAAAATGAAAAATGCAGATTTTTGTAGAAACTGTAATTGGAGACTGGAGAAAACACTGGAGAAAACACTTTAGGAATGTTTCGTCCCTTTGAGATAAGATAGAATGCTGTTTACTTCAATTCAAAAATGTTTAGAATGTTGCCTTCCTTGAGAATCCTGTTTGCTTTTTTCATCCCAGATTATCAGTCACATAAAAGGTCCATCAATTAACACACCAATCTACCCCAACTGACAAAGATGAAAATGAAAAAAAATGATGACATAGAATGAAAAGATAAAAGCTTTTTATTATGTCTGGGGCTCAATGATAGATGAGACAATAGCAGGATAACACAGAAACAGGATATTCTGGTGCATGATGACCGCGGCACTTTCATCCAACAACTGATGAACTTAACACTTAAATAACTTGTAAAACAAACAAACACACACACGCTAGCCTTTTGTGGTGACAAAATGGCAAAAGCTGTAATTAAACCTTTGGAAAGCAGTAGCCCAAGGCTGTTGTTTAAAACCACTCCACTTGCGTCAAATATGTGTTGGGGGGGGGGGGGTACACTGAAGCGCACTACCGCCACTTAGAACTGGCCGACTAACCCGGCAAGTGTTATCAGCTGTGGCTGTGAAAAGAATTAAAGGTCTCTTATTGTCTTTTCCAGTTGTGGACCACTCACACAGTTCCAGCCCAGGTTTACAGTGGTAGACACAAAAACCCGTAAACAGGAAACAGACAGTCCGTAGTATGCTTCCTCTCTCTGCAGCCAACACTTTTACCCGTGCGGCCTTGCCTATGGAGGCTAAAAATAATTGACCCCAGGAAATGATGGCATTGTACTATAGCGACATTCCTCTCTCCTGACATAATTATCCTCTTCTGTTTACAAACGGTGCGACATTTGAAATCATTAGGCCCATTATGCAGGGGGCTGATGACGGATAAGAAAGCTCTGACAGATTTATTGACTATGGGAAAAATCACGTTGCCAACATTAGAAGAAGAAATGGGACAGATGTAGTGGATGTTAGAAAGACATTTAAAATCCCCATGTTAATGTGGACACAGTGTTGATGAGAAATGTAACTTCCCCTGACAAAATGATTGTAGATTTTATCACATGCCATATTTTATTAGAAACTTTCAATTTTGTTTCAGCAATAGTAATTTCATTACCTCCCAACACACACCAGAACATTGTGTGGTATACAGTACAAGCAACACTGTTTTATCTAGATTCATAATGGCAATTGGATGCAATATAATTTTTAAAATGGCATAATAAAAGCACTATGTTTAAAGAGAGTGCCTTGGGACAGTGATGTTGACAGCGAAATCTGACCTGAATTTGGAGATGTTCATTATGATACTGACAGGTCTACTTAACCACTCTGAAGTGACCCTGACCCCACTCTGAATTGAGTCCATTTTTGCTACATGCTGTCTTTTAGGGCAGAAATTTATGACACTTCATTGTTGCAGGGAAAACATCACTGATTCCTGTTTAGTTACCAAAATATCTGAGTTCAACAAACTTGTAAACTCTCTCTCTTTCTCTCTCTCTCTCTCTCTCTCTCTCTCTCTCTCTCTCTCTCTCTCTCTCTCTCTTATCAGTAATCCATGTCTTCCCACTCGATGAATGAATGAATGAATGATTGAATGAATGAATAAATGAATATGTTGTTTTATTGTGTGATATTAGATATAATATTGTTATCACTCAGTTGCACTTAAAGGAGAAATCCAGTGTGAATCAATCCATAGCCTGTTACTCGAGGTCACTGAGTTCAGTCTGTGGGGGAAAAAAAACAAAACATTTGATACAACATAGATAGAATAGGCAACTAATGTTGACTGAATAAGGAAAATGAAACTAAAAGTGGGTTTCTGTGTCCCATTCAATTGGCTGCCAATTTGCAATTTGGTCAAATTTTCTCTCTCTTTTTCCTCCCAAGAACGCTTGATAACTTTAATTAACAGGGCTTTGGATTGATTCACACCGGACTCTCCTTTATTGACAAATTTTGCTTTTAAGTGACCTATGGCTACAGAATGAAACGTGGTTGAACTTGCAATTTGTGCTGATACCACCATCTTCCAACAGGACTACAAAGCGTACTCTATTTTTCAAGAGAGACACCATTTTTAGGCACTCCAAAACATCATGAAAAGCAGATTAAACTCAATTTGCTGCTGTACAGATATCCTGGCTGGAAACCCCCCCTTGAAACAGATCCCAGGATGTTATTATTTCACCGTGGGAATGGGCACGCAGATCATCTGGAGGTTGGGAGCCATTGTTTGTTTAGGCCAGAGCTTCAGGCTGAGGGATCTAGGGGAAGAGGTGAGGCTTAGGGAGAGCCCAGCCTTAGTGAGGTGCCAGTAGACGGCTGATCAGGCCCGGGCTATCTGTTACCGCTGCAGTAGGCTACCCTGTGCCCAAATCCCACATAGAAAGCTGATATACTCAGCCCAGAATACTTTTCAAGTACAGTGCTGTAGACTTAAGTTTCAGCTAGTATAGCGTAAAAGAAATATGATCATATCAGGAAACTGGCATAGCTTTGACACCATAATGCTTGACAGACCTCAGGGACATAAACTTGTTATCAGTTACCTGTCTGAAACCAGATGGTGATCACACACATTTGCGCATAAGAATATTTAGGCCTAGGGTGGATAAATCACACACCAACCTGACTAAGCCCAAGGTGCAGACAGAGATGAAACATCTCGCTTAAAATTTTACAAGGCCTATGGAATAACAGAAAATCACATCTGATCACTTGTCATTGCTAGGCTCTCAAGCTTTTTCTCTTTATCAAGGCAAAAAAATACACACACGAGAGAGCATACAACCACAACGACAACATGAATAAATATAGAATGTGGATACCTTCAACCTATAAACAAGAAAACATGAGAAACTTGTGAACCTTTTTTGGAGCATAAAGGCCTAATGATAGATGGAAATGAGTGATCAAGTATGGTGTCCTAGGATTGATAGCCAATGAAAAGTTTGAAAAAGGTAAAAAGTTTACCAACAGGAAACAGGATACTCCACGTCATGTCCCTATTCTCACTGTCTATATGCAAAACCAGCTCCTTATCTCTGATGTGGAGAGAGGCTACATCCTGTGCCTGAGGGCCTATGGGGCTCTATAATTCCATTGCTTCTCAGGTATAAAAAGAAATGCAATTCTTACGACACACAGGCAAACACATAGAAACAAATACACTTCTAACACCGCATACCGCACTCCGAAATGCACTCTGAAAATCAGCTCTGCTCAGCATAAGCTATACTACATCATAAGTAAAATTTCATTTGATCATTATTCACTTGATTATGATTAAGGGTTAGGCTAGGCTCTCTCAAAATGCACTGAGACATTGAAAGAATAAATTTAAAGAATAAGTGTGGTGTGTGGTGCTCTTGACAGTCACAGAACACACAAAGGTGCAACAGCGCCAATGCATGTTTTCCTGAGTTATAGCACCATCTACTGTTTAGAATAAGGCATTGGCCCCAGTGGTAACAAGTGCTGATGTTCAGACACTAGTCACATGAAAAGAGATTGGGTTCCACCTGGTGGAGATCACAAAGACGTGCTTTACAGAGGCTTGCTTTATGTGTTATTAACAATATATGACCATGCTATATGCAGGCTTAACAACAGCTTAGTGATGACGTCAAAAATAATACAGCAGGGGGTCCCAGGGGGTCTTCACCCAGAGAGTCCATTAATTGCATGGGTATGACAAATTTTCAAATTATTTTTAGTTACAGAACAAACACTATACTAGTCCTAAATATAAGTGGAATGATAATTATTACAATGACTTTAGACCTACATAGTAGGTTGCTTGAAACTAGGCTCATGTCAACACAGTTTAATAAGCTGTAGCCTAGGCCCTACGATGGTGAATTTAATAGCCTAGGCCTACAGGATCCCTCCATTTAGTCTTTTCAAACTGAGGGCTCATTGGACCTTAAAATGTCAAAGACAACTGAATGAGAAATCGTAGGAAATGACAAAGATGATTTTACCTCAGGCTTATAGGTTATTAATGTAACCTAAGTAGGCTATAAGTGTCACATTAGACACAATGTAATAATAGGCCTATGTCAGGGTGACCATGTTTCGGGGACAGTCCCTGTTTTTTTGTCTTTCCCCATTAAAATACAAAAAACTCCCAATTTTTGTCTGATTTTTAAGCTAAAATATTATTCAGTGATGACTACAGATAGGAATGTTCCTGGTTCAAGGAAATGTCCATGATTTTCATCTCAGAGGTCTGGTCACCTTAGCATGTAAAATTATGTTTAGGGTTCCTCTGAAACACAGTTGAATTGTTGTGTGCATTAGACACCATATGATTAAACACAAAGCGATAGTCTGTCTCATTCAATGGCATTCAACTGAAAAGAACAAATCGAAGGTTCTATGATAGCGTTACGAAATTATAGTTTGTTACTTAAGGGTTACCGTAGTGCAGTGACGGGTGTGGCTTCTTCCATGACCTCTGCTGAGGACAAATGAGTACCCAATGGGAAAGCCCGAGGTCTATTCCCAGCCAATCAACGAAGATTTTCATTGGGGGTAAGATTTACCTCTTTGCACTTGCGCACATGGTTTCAGCGTGACACGCGTGTAGAGGAAGTGTATCGCAAGAAAGCCGCTGTGTGTAGTGAGTGGTGACTGCATTGACAGGGACATTCACCACTGGTACCAGTCGTTAACAGCTCATCTGAAAAATCCAAAATGTCTTGGCTGTTCGGCCTTAACAGAGGGCAGCCTGAAGCTCCTCCGGAGATGCCGGTGCCGCCACCTCCACCTCCACCGGCCGGAGGATCCGGTGGATCTGGCGGTGATAGACCCAAGGACAAATGGAGCAACTTCGATCCGACGGGACTGGAACGAGCTGCCAAGGCAGCCAAAGACCTAGATCACTCACGTAAGTTTAGTGTATCCTCAGATTTCCATTCATTCATGGTGACGGCAGGTGTATGCTCATGAAGTGGACAGGTCTCACTGTCCAAGGTGATGCACACTGACTGAGATGATGCAACGAACATCAATCGCAGTCTCATGGTCACCATGAGGATGGATGCTGGTATGCAGCACGTTACTACAGTATAAATGCTAGTCAATAATTGTGGATGTCTGAAGTGAATTAGGACTCGATAGATAGTCTAAGTAAGCAGCCACCACTCAGTGGCCGAGACATTTGTAGTTACCGAGTCGTGCTTGATATGTAGGCTAGACTGATGGTTG
>JASCQY010000232.1:15472977-15490912 GCA_030264315.1 Sardinella tawilis
CACACACACACACACACACACACACACACACACACACACACACACACACACACACACACACACACACATACCTGTGTTGAATTCTATTCTAGTCTCAGGCAAGCATCTGATCTAGAAGACTAAGGACAACAGTCAGAGCATCGAGAGCTTGATCATGAGCAACTAGTAACGATGCTACAGCAGAGAAGGGATGTTAGTAATAGCAAAGGGGTAGCAGTGAGGCTAACCAGACAACACCTAAACACACTCTACAGCTATTATGAGCTGATTTACAGTAGCCTACTGAATGGAGGTGCAGGTAGAGTTAAACAATGCCATTAGGAAGATGCCTACAGCAAGAACAATGACCCAGAAACACAGATTCAGAGCCATTTTGATTGCCTATACTGTAGTTGAAACAAACATTTGGAGAACTTCCTGTTCTGTGATCAATTATGTTTGGAAAATACCACTGATGACTTTCGAGAGTTGGTGAAACGAACAGAATGGCCTCTGAAACTACTAAGTATATATAGTATATAATATAAAGCAAGAATGCCCTTGTCAATTGAAATGCAAGAGAACTGTAACCTGTCTCATAATACAATATCAACATCTCGGATATCATTACACGATACGATGCTTGCTGTGATACTGTCGAGTTGCAACGACTTCAAAACCTTCTGATATGATAACAGATAGACAGGATGGTGATGGTGGCAGGATAACCCATAATGCCTCTATAGTATCTCCACAGAGGCCGCGCAGACGTACCATGATGCGGGCTGGTTCTCCAGGCGCGGAGGGCACACTGCAGCACCCCGTCCAGCCACAGCAGCACCCAGCTTAGGCAGAAGCCCAGCAGCAGGCCCAGCATCAGGTCCATCTCCTGCTTGGTGACGCCGCTGCTCACAAAGTAGTTCTCCGTGGAGTCCACCAACGACTGGTCCCCGTCGTACGGGATCACGTAGTGCACGTGGTGCCTGGGGAAAAGAGGGAGAATGTCAGTAGATGAGACAAGAATGGTGTGATGGAGAGAAAGATAGGAGAAGAAGAGGCTGTCGGTGAGAGAAAGAGATGGCAAAAGCAAAAGACTATGACTGAAGAGGGAATGACAAAGGAAATGCATTTCTCTGTTTTCGTTTCCTATCCCGAGCTCCGGAAACCCCGTAGTGCATTACAGTCGTGCCAAAGGGTGTCTTTTTTGGACTGAAGAGCCAAAGAGATGAGTGAGCCAAGAAGAGAGGCGGGATGACAGAAAAGCGAGCCGAGATAGAGGGAGACAGGTGGGGAGGCGTACAGCAGAGGGAATGTGGGAAAAAGAAGGAATATTGCCTTACATGTGTCATGACAGGGAATAAAGGCCCTATGACGAGAGCAGGCAAGCAGAGTAATGGCAACTAAACAAAAGGCAAGGAGCCGGAGAGAGAGAGAGAAAGGGAGAGAGCGAGAGAGAGAGAGAAAGAGAGAGAGAGGGGGGGGGGGGAGGAATGCAAAGCTAGAGAAAAGAAGAGATGCAGAGAGAAATTGAGAGAGGGAGAAAGAGAAATTGGGAAGAGTGTGTGGGAGAAATGCTTTAATTCATCATCATTTCGGCAACAAGGCTCCCTCGCTCCGTGCGTTTGCAAAGATGAGGAGAGTCTAATGGCTTTGTAGGTTTGCGGCGGCAGAACCAAAGGGGGGTGGGGGTAGGGGGTAGGGGGTGGGGGCGGATGGTTGGTGGGTCTAATGAGGCTTATGGGATGCTGGAGGAATGCATCACAGGCAACTGCACCCATAATCCCCTGGGTGGCCAACAGACTCTCACAACATGGGCCATGGGCCTAACACCAAACCTGCCAGATAAGCACAATGCAGTAATGTGGAGGAGGGGGAAGTGGAGGAAAGAGAGATATGGCAGAAGGAGAGAGAGAGAGAGACACAGAGAGAGAGAGAGAGAGAGAGAGAGAGAGATCATTTAGAAACAGGGATATGGATAAAAAATGTGAGAGGCAGATGCTTAAAGATGGGTTGAGAGATCCAGGGTTAGACAGGATGACAGAGATATTGTGTAAGGCAGAGGAGACAAGAGAGCAGACAGACAGACAAGTAGAAAAAGGTGCCAGTGGGGAGGGGGGGGGTGAAGGAGAAGAGAGGAGGCAACAGAGTGGAAAGAAATATCCACTCTGAAAAACAGAGCTGAGAGAGAAAGAGAGCCAGTGGCTTAGAGCACAATAGATATGTTCAGATGGTTGGCTACACACACAAACAAACACACCAAACACATCCAGATATAAACGTGTAGATGGCTGCATGTTGAATACAGGAGACATACAAAACTGGGAGTGTGAGATTGAAAAGCCCAATACTCCGAGAGAAAAAAAGGAGGCTATCGGGCCCCAGGGTCTGTGTAGGTGGTAGATATACTGTAGATTGCAGAAGCTCTCTAGCTCTCCCTCTCTCTCTCTCTCCTTCTGTCTCCCTCTCTCTGGAAAGTCACTGCCGCTGGAAATGCCAGGAAACACCAGGGGCGGCTTTCAAAACAAGTCAGCTGTGCGGCAAACAAAATGAGTTACACGGCTGCATGAAGTAGGCTACTCGCAGGCACCAGCAGCCAGGCCTATTACAAACACACAGTGTCACAGAGATACACAGGCTTACAGTATACTCAACCTTATACCCAGCCCACACTGCTGTAGAGATCCTTTCTTATAAAATAATAAAAACATGTTAAAACATCTTGTTTCATAAAGCACAATGCCTTAGAGAGAGCAGAGCTGATAGAGTTACTGAGTGTTGCGTGGGAGTGTGCTTGGTTCAGGGGAGATTACAAGGCAACAGTAGGAAGCTCTAAAGAAAGCTCTTGCAGCAATAAAACAGATGAACATCCAGACACGCTGATGCACACAAATACTGTATACACACACACACACACACACACACACACACACACACACACACACACACACACACACAAATGAGGTATTAACCTGAAGTTGTCCAACAGTGAGGGCGGCATTGATATGAGCTTAAAGCTGTTTAGAGTTGTTTTATGCCCTACTGTAAGTGTTTCAGTTTTTCAGACACCCCACCTTAGCCAGGTTATCTAAAACCAAGCAAAGGGTAAAAGAGAAGACAACATTTCCTCTGTAAGTTTTTGAAGAAGATCAGTTCTGAATATTGGCATGTGAATGCCACAGTGCTGTCTGCATTCACATACCAAAAGCTGACACTGACAGTTGGGTTTACGCATCACCAAACTACATGCGCAAGTAAACCCTTCATTTATGACTGCGTGGTGATCTGATCTCTCTGACGTCAGTTCAGTCTATATGACAGTGGCAAACCACATGGCATGACAATGAAAATATGCCACATGTGAACACATGCATGATGCTTATTTGCACTGGTCCTTGTGACATGTGGAAACACACTTCATGAAAGTTTAAATCATACTGTATGTTGGCGAGAGTGTCATCACAAGAAATGGAGTTTGTTTGTTAGTTGTTAAGGTTATCATTTGCAATCCAGTACACCTTCTCTGAAGTGAAACTGAAGTGATGATATATATATTTCAGTTTTTCCTACAATTTTTCATATATTATTTCCTTTTTTTTTGCAGTGGAAAAAATTGGATAGCATGTGCATTCAAGGCGGCAGCCAAAACCATACTCTGAAACTTTGGGGTGCAAATGATACATGCAAGAGTTCAGGATAGATGTGATCACAAAATCAAACCACATTACCAGTTTAGACATAATGGCTAATTCCAGCATGCAAGTAGTCAGAAAACAGAAAACACAATAGGCTACTGGCAAGGCATCACCATATAGCAAACTGGAGGTCTGGAGACATCCACTTACAGCACTTGACATATAATCAATAGCTGTTAGTGACAACTTCTTGAAACAGTCCTTAGTGGAGAAAAAGGATGCCATTTCCACACTCTATTTGAGTAGTGCAGTTTTATGTGTGGCTATGCATTGGAAAGGGCTGACAGCAAAGAAGTTGTCACTGTATATCTCCCAGAACGTCATTAAACAATAATTAAGCAGCAATTATATAAAAAAAAGAAAATATGCTATAACCCTGATTATTGTAGCACTCTTCAAGCTGTTAGGTCTATGGTTTACCTTCCACAGTTGCAATGACAGACGCGGTCCTCTCCTCTTAAATGTGGTAAGATATAGTTGTGAAAGCGATCCAGAAGAGCGTTCATGTCCGTTAAACACGCTACCGCCTGCAAAGAACCATCCAAGTCAACTGGGACTACCCGGGCCGCAAAGGCAGTTTGCCGGTGACACAAATAGTACCCTATAGACTAGGCTACATTTCAGTAAAAAAAAATCCGCTGTAAAAAAAATGTTAACATAGAAATGTCCGCTCTTTGTATGCTATATAAAAAGGACAATTATTCGGAGGAGCCTGTTGATCTACTAGGCTACAAGCAGTCACTGGAGTTACAGATATCCAAAAGGGAAGAAAATTCTCAATTTCCAGTTCTGTGAGACGCGTTACTCTAAGAACTGGGGGAAGTGGGTGTGTAAGCCGTAAAGTCCTCTTACCATTACAATGGCAGCCCCGAGAATCATAAACATCATGGTGTTCAGAATAATGTGCAAAACTTCCAAAACTGGACGTTTGCCTACGTTCACCTCCAGTTGGCGGCTCCCTGAAGGCTCCACCTGCTGAAATAACAGCAGTCCTCGGTTGAAGGCGCTCACAGACCGAGCTCCCACCGGGGCACAACCCTGCTTTCCTTCTCAGTTCGCCCGCTGGAGCGTGCTCGGCGTATTCAGCGAGCGGTCTTTCCCGTCACCTCACATCACCGCCATAGATGACATACGCGCACCTCCACCTGAGAGCTAGCCTGTGTGCTGAGGAGTGGCGCCGCTGTAAGGTGTCTGAAAAACGCAAGAAACCCGCTTCGAGAAGGTATCCTCGCTGTTACAGATGCAGTGCGCCTTAAAGCCGTTCCAAAGAGCAAGTCAACATAAGGATTCCCATGGTGCGTAGCTCATTTCTTCGCCCTATCGAGGGAAACTTGTCTCTTTCGAACCACCGACGCTTGTTGCTTGTTTTCTCTCTTCAGCATCTGTGGCGAGTTCAGCCTGACAGTAGTGTCGTAACACTTATAGCGTTCCTCTCCCTCGGTATCCAACAGTAGGGGAGATTACAGCACTTGCGCAGGCAAACACTGGATCCTCCCACCCTGCGATTCAGAGATCAGACAGCAACTGACTCGCTGGAGCAAGAGACCAGTAAAAATCTGCGCCCTGTAAGCTGCACCGAAGGTTGTAAGCGCCTCCAGAGATAATTGCAGTGTAGTGGCTTGTTATCTACACAGAAACATGCAGTCAAATACCAATCACCGCGCAACAGGATGTAATGTGCGCTTCATGCAAAATGCCGATGTTGGCCAGCAATTCTGTAGGCCTAATGCGCACTGGACCAAACTGACTTCATGTAATTGATACAATGTTACATCACATTGGTAAGCACATTCTTCCCCTGAGACGAGTGACATTGCAGATCAAATTTGTATTCTGCACCACTCGTTGGGGCAGGGCTTCGCCTGTGACAGCCACCCATTCACTTAATTGGCGACGTCGCTGTCAGACATCAACAGCAAGGGAGGTGCGGACACTAGTGGAAGACTGGCACTAAAGAGAATGTCAATTACTGAGCGTTGGCGCACTGTGTGTGCAGTGGTATTGTGTTAACTTGTGTTGAATATAGTAGCCCATACATTGCTAAAATCAGCATTTCTCACAGCTATACAACCATCTACACACAATGTGGCAGGCTTACTCAAAAATTCAAAAACTGCCACTTTTGAAACCGACACATCCCTGTCAACTATTTTTTTTGTCTTAAGTACCAACAATATTCACCTTATTATTTTGACTTGATTATGTCCTTCTAAAATTTTTTTTTTTCTTCTAAGATTTAGTCAGTTACTTCTATTCTTTATTACACTAGCTAGGGTATATCGAGACTAAGAGAGCAACTTGACTTTGACAGGCCATTCTGTAACATCTCAGCACAGCATTACTTACAGTTAAGCCTACACTTTGAGAATTGATTGTCTATACAGTCTCTGCAATCTCTCAAGGACATCTTTCAACACCGTTAAGAGTCCCAGGGGCATCGGAAGAAGGCCAAGGGTATCCTGCACCATCCATCCCTGACTATCCCTTAACCTGTCACCGTGGAGAACCCTTGACATCACTAACCTAGGGACAACCTTGAACACATTTCCTGGTTGCCTTTTACTTTGCAGGTTTACCACCCAAAATATGGCCCACCCTTTGTTTCCATCTATTGAGAGATTCCTGAGAATTCCCCCCAAATCTATGCCAGTGATTCAGTCCTCAAGTCATCCTGGCATTCTACTTCGTCAGAAGTAGTTATATGTTTTATCATTTGACAAAAACTCTATGAAGAAAAAGCCACAAAACTAACAGTTTTGCTAGAGACATTTATTTCTTTAGCGAATTCATATTTACACAAAATTTCAGGCACTCTGGACTGAGCTCTCAGCTTGCAATTAATTCAATATTTTGTCGTCTTGCTAAATGTACAAAAAAAAAGAAAAAAAAAGAAAACACAATTTCCCCCCTGAGCAGATGACAAATCTGAGGTTTAAAATATTTATCAAAAGAATTATAAAGATGCCATCATTACCTCACTGCCGTCCGTCAGTTGGATCAACATCAAGTCTTTCTTGGTAAAACACTCAAGCAGTTAGAACACTCACATCATCTCAGCTCTCCGTATACACGTACGTACACACACACACACACACACACACCAAATAGAAGAAACTACACTTGTGTTCATTTTGCACAACCCAGGGCATCACACATATTTGACAAAAACAAAAATGATAAAAAAGGAAGAAAAAAAAGAATCAAAAAATGATCACACTATAAAGTACTTACAGTTAACAAATCTGTTGTCAGAGGGGGAAACAGTTGTGGAGCAATGAAGGGCAGGAGAGGGGAAAAAAGAAAGGAGGGAGAGAGGTGAGGGAAGAGAAAACAGAGAGAGGGGGGGGGGGGGTTCTGCCATGGTTGATGGCTGCATCCATGTCGGAGAGGTTGACGAGAGAGCTGGAGGGGGCAGACGTCTCAGATTAGAATGTAGTGACCCGTAACCTTGTTAATTGGAGTGAAAGTAGAAAGTTGCTGGGATGTGATTGTACACTAGTACACCTTCATCCCCTTTCACACATAGACACCCCACACCCACTCAAGCATCACTAAGCAGTGATGGGGGGGGGGGGGGGGGGGTGTATAATGACTAAAGTAGGCTACACGGTCAGATATTGCACCCCGATCTTGCATCTCTACAAGGCTGTGCAAAAGACATGTGGTTTACACCTCTCTCTATTGCAGTACAGATAAAGCCCAAATCTCACCAAGTAAACAAAAGTAACCCCAATGGTAACACCACCTCACTGCTGCAGGTAAATAGTTAACAAGTGACAACTCTACCTGCCTCCCTGGAATATGAGTGGGGAATGCCCTTCCTGTGTTCTTGGAGGGCTGGGAGGTCATTAGACTTCAGCAGGGGCGAGTGTTGTTGGTGGGGGGTGATGTTGCATTAACGGGTAACCCACTACCCTTTCCACCAAGGTATGTATGTACGTATGTATATATATATATATATATATATATATATATATTGTCTCATTGGATGTGTGACTTTGTGGGTGGGGGAGGGGGTGGGGTGGAGGAGACAGTGCAATGACGTCACGGCACAGCGCATGGAGCAGCCAGCTGCTCAGTAGAAGCAGACGGTGTGGAGGAAAGGCCGGCCGCTCTTCTCCTCAAACTCCTGCAGCAGCTCGTCCATCTCGTTCTCCATGTCGTCGGTGTGCTGGATCTGAAAGGAAGAACAGGCCACACAAGACATTCAGTGAACTTGAAAATAATTCTCAACAGAGATTGTAGTGGGTCTGAATATCTAACAGCCAGAAAGACAGACTAAACTATATCACACACACACGGGAAACTACTGTTTTACGATGACTGAACATATATACACACACCTCTTCCACCAAGGTATGTATGTACACACACACACGCAACAGTATATAACATGTATATAAAGTCAATTTCTGAAAAGATTGGGGAATGGGGGGCACCCTCCTTACCCTATACGCCAAACTTGATTACCTGCCCACAACCAATTCAGACAGTTAAGAGCGCTACAATTTTACAGATTTCACCCAGGTGCTCTCAGAGCCAGAATAAAAAGAACATATTTAGTGTAGAGAGGCCTAGGGAACAGAACTGGACAAGTGTTGATTTTAGGAGGGGTGTGTGGTGAGGGGGGGGGGGGCATCCTTGGAATACTCACACACTGGCAGAGCTCACAGATGAGGAAGGCTCCGAGTGTGGCCTCCTCGTGGTTGTCCTGAATGTCCACATTGATCACGTGCACCGGCTGAAAGGTCTCTTGCTCCCGTGAGTTCAGTTCTAAACACGAGGACAAGGAGAGGTAGAGAGGCAGGAGAGTAAATTTGAGAGAAAAATGCAGAAAGCATGATATGGGGGGGGGGGGGTGGTACATGCAGACAACAAAAACAGACTAGAGACATGGCATGATCATATTTTTAATTCATCAATTAATTTTACAGCTAATTTTACACGATAATAAGCAAAGTTGCAGTAGACAAATGAACTCAAACACATAAGTTTAATTCTGTCAGCAGCTTTAAACAATAAAATAACATTTATTTGAGCCAAGTGGTAGATTTGATGTACAGTCAAGTGAGATGGTTCCTCCACACGACATACAAAGACAAAGCATCTCAATGTACCAATGTGACGGATAAACAAAATCTCTACCATCCATGCTGGGTATGTGAAAGGACTAGCACTCACCCTCCAGCACCTGGTCATAGACCCTCTCTTCACAGGTGATGACCAGATCAAACTGGTCCTTGCAACTCTGGAACCGCTCCGGCCGTGCCTTGATGCGCTTGTTGCGGTCCAACATGTGGAGGATGCCGTTCTGTGTGTATCTGAGGGGTGACTTGGGTTAAGGAAAACAGGGATATAGACCATGCTTCTTAATGTATGTGTGTGTGTGTGTGCGCGCGCGCAGGACTGATCAAAGCGTCAACGTGCTGATGTCCCCAATACCTCCCCTCATCCACATCTAAAAACAAAGATGAGAATCTAAAATGAGCAGACCTCAAGTCAGTCAGTAAAAAAGTATGTACCCTTATTTAAATGTTTAGACAGATCACCCAATCATCTCAAGTGTGTTGATCTTAAAGGCTGTCCCTACCTAATTGTCAATTCCTGATGCAATTAGCAGAGTGACAAATGTTTTAGTATAATTACACTACTCCTTTCTATGCTCGTGAAGCACCATATTTATTACGCAGAATGTCCAAAGCCCTCAAGCTACTATGCTTCTAATTCACAGGACAAAGAATATGAAAAGGTTTTTTTTTGTTTGTTCATTTCCGTACACACTGGACAGCCAAGACTAGTAAGAAAAGTAATTTGCAGAAATTCCCTAAAACTAGGAGAGATTAATCAAACTGCACTTTGAAATGGCAGGCTCGGGCATCATCTCCCTGGTACTTGATGTAGGCCCTCCCAAGTGGCTGTGCAGATTAAATGAGAAAAATATCCCTCACCTGCCACATCTCTCAAAGCAGCCCTATGTGCAGGCTAGACCAGCTCTCAGTGAATGAGCTGTAAGGTAGGAGGGGAAAAAAGGACTCGAATGCCCCCTAGTGGTACTACTACACAATACCTCTCTTTCTGGTGCTGTTGATAAACAATATGTAAAGGAAACAGAGAAAGACAAGAGAGACAATAAATGATAAAATACGCAAGTAACATAAAAATCAAACTGACACCTCTTGGATTGGCCCTCCATCCTTCATCCTTGTACGCTGTGACATACTGGAAGATTGTTGCGATATATTGGAGCTGCTGACCGGTGTTTACCCTAGCCCACGATTGTATCATTAAAAGCCTTGTGCTGTTCATACGGTACGCTAGATTTTTAATTTACCGCCATCGGGCAGCAAGCAGAGTTGATAATTTTCAAGTTGTGATGGCAACAAAACAGCACAAAGCGACAGGTACATCACCAAAAATGCTTGTGCTTTTCGGACGATAACTAAATGTTTAACCCCTCATGATGCTTCATGTGCAAAGAAAGGGAGTGTGTAACTTTATTTGCTGTTGAGTTAAAAAAAATATTAAAAAAAAAAAAAATCCCTCACATTGCTGACTGCATCAAAGATGCAATTGAAAAATGGTTCGATAACCCATCTGCCAAGTTATGCCAACAACTGAAAGATACTACCATCTGGACAACATTTCAGTGCCACCATAGCACATCTGTTTAGTGACAACTAATTACAACAGTGGCTTCAAGCCTGATGAAGGTCTGAATTTGCAAGCATCTCTCTGAAATAAAGGTAGTAAAACGATTAAAAAAAAGTCAATCTATTAACTAATGACTAAGGTCACAATACTCCCCTCAATCAATACCACATAATATGCAAATAAATCTAATTGGACTAATGATAAAGGCATTCCCGGCCATATGTCATTATACTTCACACATGGCCAGTTAGTAGCCAATCTGTCAATGGCTGCTTTTACTTTACTACTTACATCAGTTTCACCTTAAAATCAGGAGCAGTTTTAATATATACACAATGCAGTACTTCCTGACTGGTCAGTGGTATTTCCATTAATCATAAGCTACATAAGCCTGCACCAGACACATTTAATTACATGGTCCATGTGTGGCTTGAAAAAACTGACAATTCTATCAATGATTAGCTATAACGAATAGTTATGTTGAGGCTTAGCAAACTGAACTCTTATTTAAAACTAGATGACAATCCGCCCATTCTCCAAGGCACACTCAACAAAGTGGATATTCATAAAGTAAAATGCCCATTCATAAAGTCAAGACCGCTCTGGATAAGTAAAAATCTAAAGACAGTGTGTCTTTTCACCCCTCCCCCCTCCAACCACTGTTGTCAGATTGCCATTACAAGTATTGACCACTAGGCGGCAGCAGACGAGTCACCAAAGAAATCCATCCATCTCCAAGTAACACCAAATCCCATGATGTACTTTTTCAAATGGCGTCACATTACATGCCAAAACACAATGAATATGGCAATGGCAAGAGTGCTCTACAAAACTGTTTTTGAAAGGGTGCCAACACTAAGGTAAAAATATACATAGACTATACTTTAAATCAATAAATACATTTTATAAAGGTCTATAACAGACCACATTGCAAAAACTTAAACTCTATTCAACCGTTCTCCCCAACACTGCATAATGATCAAAGACTGATAAGATCTACCTCAAAGGCCAAGACGCACACTAGCAATATCCTCAGAGGGTTGACATTATTCTCCAAATACTTCTAAAATATCTACATTGAAAGAGGGGGAAAAAAAAAAAGATAATGCCTCTATAACCGTTTAAAAGTCTAATATCACACACATTCTGGTCACTGTGTGGGCTAGGTAACATTAGTTCATCTTCAATACAAACCTGTTTTTCTTATCTAAACGTATTGACAGCTAAGAGGCGGATAGCATGCATTGTTCAACTAACCCCAAATCATGGAAGTTGAGACTACAACCTATGCGTTTCTCCATATGAGAACTGTATCCTAAATGTCAATTAATGCCCCATTTGTCCTTGAAGCAGAAATGTCCATCTCAAGGAATTCTTTAAAGGCGATGGTACAAAACACCACGTCTTCACAATTTTGTATTGCCTTCCCAGAATTTTTTTTATACAGTATCTGTTCCTCTCCTTAACCAGTGGAACACAGAACTGCATCTGCATACCCCTACCATTCACTCATTTCCACCAGCTCCCCACACCAGAAAATCCTAATAAATTACAGACACCAGGCATAGAGAAATCCTTGGACTTTGCGAATTAAAGAAAAAAATACTTACAAGTAAATTAGTCTATTGGGTGTCTGATGGGAGTAGGATGTTTTTAAGCTCCGACCTGCCCCTTCTATGGAGAATTGACACATTAACCTAGCCTTTCAAAACTGCCTACCTCCTTCAAGGTGTAACCTCTTTGGGCAGTTTGACTACAAAGCTTAAGATAATTAGTTGAAACAAGAAGAGAGAGACAATAATTGATGTGTCTCCAAAGACATCACACAGGACCCAGCAGTCAAGTTAACTAGCTTGTGTTCGTGTGTGTATAAACATAGGCCTATGTGAATAAAGACATGCATGTGCGGATCAGTGTTGTGTGCAGGGGATACAGTTCTTTGTCCTTGCGGACCAAATCGTTGTACATCTGTTCGTAAGTGATTTTGAAGTCGTATACGTTGGGCTTGTCCGGTGCTGGGCCTGGCAATTTCACGTGTGATCCCGTACCAAATGACCGCACGTCAAAACCACGCTTGCTGTGGAGATAGAGAATGGATTAAAGACAGAAAAGAAATAAGCCAGAGAAGACCTGCAGAGGAAAGACAATAGGTAGACAGGAGGTGAAAGAACAGTCTTGTTTTTGAACCCCAGTAATGACACCACTGGCTGAGACCCTTACCGCAGAGATGAATCAGTTGCTTTGGGAAAATGCAACTTACCATGTCTTCCGTGAAACTAAACTAGACCCAATTCCCTTAACTACAAATCTCAATCCAGTTTAGAAGTTTCTAAGAGACGCCTTTGTTAATAATTGTTGTATGTTTATCTAGCAAGCTGAAGTTGTAACGTTATTCAGAAAAAAAAACTATGCGCACTCCATTTTGTACAACTAGCTTCCGGTGAGATTTGTCATTACAGGGAATTGTCATATCCTGCTGTTGTCCGATGATTAGCTCACTGGGAATTTCTTATTAAACTGTTAGATCACTGATGATACAAATATATATTTTTAAATGCGTGTAGACGTGCCAATTACACCTAAAACATCTTCTCTCGCCTATAAACCACAGCTACAGCTAACGTCTGCGTTTAACCGCTAGGTATGCGTTTGCGTCGAGTTTTTTTGTTGTTGTTTGCGGACGGCGATAAGGTGAAGGTCGTAAAAAATCACGACAATAGGAAAAAACGTCGAGAGAAATGTCGTTGTCTTCTTCTCTTCGGTCAACTCGTGGTATCTTCGTTCATTTTTACCTGAGGATGTTGTGAGCTTCCATGCTGCGGTTCTGGTTGCTCGAGCACACCACCGCCACGCGAAGCGGGTGGCTCGGCATCTTTCTTCTCCCGAAAAAAGTAACTGATTAAACTTGAAAATGAATGTTATAATTGATCAAAGCTAATGTAGTATTGAAGAATGTGTTTGTTCTCCCTATATGTGTATGTTACACGACGACTACGACCGTGTATTCTGTGCGACGACAAATTTTAAAATGGCGGAGGGAGATTTAAGCATTTCACACAGACATCATGCTGATGTCATTGGGTGGGGGAGGAGGATGGGGAGGAGTTCTCAGTTACTGTCTATGGAGAGAACGCGTTTCAGAAAAAAATAATACATTGTTTCCATGACTTACACCCAGAAATGTAGTATACAGAGTTTCTATCTTAATTAAATGTTAATTAATAGGCCTGTATTATATGAACATTTAATCGACAAAGGTCGATGCCTGCCGTGCATAGACCTGTTCTTCAGACATGTACATTGCATACATAAATGCCAAAAATGAGGATTTCCTTTATATATGACATTTATTTTGTAATCGACAGTAATTACAATAGGCCTACAGGTCTTACCATAGGTATAGCATAGGTAGACCATATGTACTGTAGGCATAATAATAATTGATCACAATATGGCTGTATACTTTGGCTGCTATTTAATAAACATAGACACTCCTTCACTGTACTTCCTATTAGTAAATCGAGTTAACACTATTGCAGGTGACGATTGCTTTGCCAGTAGCCTACTCAGGCATTTCAATGTGAGGCGGCCACTTTTTTGCAGAACATACTGTAGCTCCTTACCCATGTAAGTTATGACAGAATTATGGGTTTCAGAAGAGGCAGAGGTAGAGGTAGTAGAGTTGTTGCTTGAAATGCAAAGTGTGATGTGAGAAGTGATGTGAGAAGTGCAAAGCAATTTCACTCAGAGTTATGAGAGATGGTTAAAAAAAAGCAATTACTCTAATCAACCCTGTGGCTCGTATTAAGGGATTTTACCAACATAACAAATGCACATATAAAATAGCTTGTAGTTCATAATCTTAAGATTGCTTTATTGATCACAAAGAGTAGAGCACAGTATTTATATTGACTGACAAACAGTCTAGGTCCATAAAATAAACCTACAGCATTATTACTACTTTGCAAGCACAGGTGTGAAATAAATAAGGCAAGTTGTTTATCAGGTTTTGGGGTTCATTAGCATGTACAGCGTAGTCGGTGAAAAAAAGAAAAAAAAAGAAAAAGTTTTGGCTTGATGATTTGTCGCCTATTGCACATTTCTAGGAGAAAACAATATAAATAACATACAAATACACTGAAACAATGCCTTTTGGCAAAAATTGCATTTGGCATTTAACTAAAGTAGTTCCATTTGTTATTCATTTCCTACAAGGTCAGTGCAATATTGAATGAGAACAAAGGGAGATTTACCACTAAAAAGGTATTAAATTCATATTTATCCTATACATATTATTGATAAAAGATATTCAGCAATTCTGAATTCTGACAGTGTATTTGAGAATACAGTAGAGGTTCTTTCAAGTCAAGAAGAAAATGTGATGGCATCATGTTTTGGTGTTCGCCGGTGTGGGGGGTATGTCATGCATTCTGTTTCCGTCACATGATTTTGGTGGAAAGTGTAAGATACTTGTGGTTTGTGTAATTGACATGAGTACATGTGCATGTGTGTGTGTGTGTGTGTGTGTATAACACTCGCATTAGTGTGTTTTCTTAAATATGGGTGATGTTAGTGATGTGATGTAGGCCTACAGTAGTGTGTGAATTATGATTGTGAGTGCAGGGCATGTTAGTGGTGTGTGTGTGACATGTGTGTGTGTGTGGTGGGGCTCATGATGTTTTCAGTAATGTAGGCCACCAGCAGACAGATGATGACCAGCATCACACAGATGGCTCCTCCCACGGTCGTCATGGCAATCACGATGTCCTGCATCCCCGTGGGAGAGACGCTGAACTCCACACAGTCGTCACCACTGGCAATAGACTCGTGCCCCGCAGCCATCATGGGTCGCAGGCAGATGCGGTAGGGTACATTCTCATGCAACTCGTTTAGCAGGTAGTCTCTGCAGCTTGAGCCAAGATGGACTCCGGTGCACTCAAACTGAGTGTAACTGCCATTCCACCAGCAGCTCAGCCTAAAGCCGCCCTGTCGCCTATGCATTCTTTGCTCTGGGACCCTTGGCTGGCCTGTCACAGGTGTTCCCCCATTCCGCTCCCCCCCTGCCTGCCCAGCACCCTGAGCCTCTTTGGCTGTACGGTGGGCACGGTGCAGGGCCTGGGCTGCCGTGCCCCATCTTTGTGCCGAATGAGGGTCCTCCTGGGTCGTCCACTGTATCAGCACACTGCCATTGGCAAACACATTGGCCACCAAGGTCCCTCCAGGGGACCTTACTCTCTCGCAGTCTGTGCTGGGGCAAGTGAGATGGCGCTGAGTTTGGCGAAAACAGAGGCTGTTCATACCACCTTGCTCCAGCAGACGATAGGCACATGTTGGCCCTGCATCTCCAGAGGTGTCTTGGACATGGCCTGGTGATCTGAATGTCTGTGGGGCTGTGTTGCTGGTGGTAGAGTTTGAAGTGTTCCCAGTGTTATGGCTGAGGGCGTTTTCCAGTGCCTTTGGTGTGGTCGAGTCAGTATTTAGGTTAAGGAATCCCTGTTGGCTGCTGGCATATTGATTATCATTCTGATTGAGACTCGAGCCTTCTTTCGAGGTCACTTCTCCGACGCTCACGCCTCCTTCTTCCGAAGAAGGTGGTGATGATTTGGGAGAGGAGCGCGACTTCCAACTGCGGACAGACGCATCTGAATGGGTCGCACAGAGCAGCAACAAGAGAAGGGAGATGAGAGCCAATATCGGCAGACCTGTCATAGTGCAGCCTCGTCAGTGTACTGTTGACGGCATGCGGTGTTTAGAAATGGTAGAGAGTGCTGTCACCAAAGACAGAGATCCGAAAACAGAAGGGAGGCAGAGAGGCACCTCCTTGGCTGCCATAACACATCCTTACACTGGCAAGCTCGTTATATCCAAACCTTGGAATAAGGCTAGTCTACTTTGCAGGGGACAATGCTGACCTATAAACAGAGCACAAAATTGTCCACTGTGAAATTCACATTATTGCACATTTTTAAAAATTGAAATAGCCAACGCTAGGACATTTTCGCCTGTGAGCATATTTAGCTAGGAATAGGGCATTCACGTCAAGACGATGCTAACATGTCAACAATATATTTGCTAATCATAACATCAACATTGCAGTCACAAAAAGGTAGAAATCATCAAATGTGTAGTAGGCTAATCCGAATATCTTTAAAGTCTTACTTGTCACGACCAGACTTGCGCCCTTGCTGTCCTGATGTGTGTTCCAGTCGTGTGAGAGAAGGGACAATTCGGGATGTTCCAAGTCATCCTCTGTCAACGACATGAGTCATCTTGAGGCTACTAGTCCCCTTTCACATCACTGGTTTCTCGTCTGTGGCTCTCGCTTATCTGGCAGTCTGACTGCCCCACTCCAGGCTGCGCGTTCCCGCGCAGTGACACAGTGCTTACTCCACAATTTAAAGCTGTATTTATTTATTTGTTTGTTTATCATTTATTTATATCTATTGTTACTATAGTATTTTGTTTCTGTGATTAGGACATTGAGTGGCTTATATTATTTCAGTGGGTTATAGTGCTTTGTTGCATAGCTGTATTTGATTGCTTAGTATGTGGCGACCTCATGTGGTTACATCAATTTTGTCCAGAGTTAATTAGGTCGTCATGAAGGTGATCTTCATTTAGTCCTTGGGCTAAATGTTTGGTTGGTAGCCTACCATCTGAGTGCAGTAAAGCACATGGTCATTTTTGTAATGGTATTCTACTCTAAAGTTAGAAAATAAATTAGACCTACAGAATTGCACTGTGTTGTGCTCTAGCCTATTACTGAATAGGGTAAACATTTTAATTGCAGATATCCCCTTAAACCAAGCTGGTTATTTACATTACGACAAAACGGTTTATATTGCAGGTTTTCTGAAATGCTAGGCTACATGTAGAATAATCTTTATCTATGCAACAGATATGGAAAAAACGGCATTAGTCCATGGGCAACACTGTATCCCTCTTAAGGAAACTATAACTTTGTTGAAAGATCTACTAAGACTCTACCAAAAGATGAATTTGAACTCACACATTGAACACTGATTATAATTATGGTGTTCGAGGTGAAAAAAACTATTGTTCATGAATTTCTGATGTAGGCTACTGATGAAATTGGTAATTATCTCAACTCCTTTGTGTGTACTGAGCCACAAAGCATTCATCCACAAACAAATACACAGGTGATTGATCAGCATTTACCTGAGGTCAAGTGATGTGTCATACACTAGCAACACACACAAACATGCTGAGTCAGTGCAAGCAGAATCTCTAATAAGCCCTCCTGGGTAAGACAATAACATTGTCTCCCTGGTTCACTGGCCTCTACCTCCTCATAGTGAGAAGAATTCAGTATTGTAGAATAGTATTACTGGATAATGCATCTACAGTTTCTCAGTTTATTCAAAGCAATGAGTGCGCTATGTCCCTCTAATGACATGATGCCTAATGATAAAAAATCTGACGATTGTGTGCTTTTCAGTGTGAAAATAACGTGAAACTCTGATCCCTCATTTACTGAAATTTTTCTTTATTCTTCTTCCCCTCTGCTGATGTGTATGTGTGTGTGTGTGTGTGTGTGTGTGTGTGCGTGTGTGTGTGTGTGTGTGTGTGTGTGTGTGTGTGTGTGTGTGTGT
>JASCQY010000232.1:15493738-15511729 GCA_030264315.1 Sardinella tawilis
AAAAGAGATATTTTTGTATTTGTTTCCTTCCATTGTAACACACTAAGCCATGAGAGGAGCTCTGAGTGTTTCATTTTAAGAAGCCATACATATGGGAGAGACTTGTGCGTGACAGCTCCTCATCAAGTGATGATGGGTTGATGATGGGTTGATCATAGGTTTGCTGAAAAGATTTTCCTGCTGTGCAGGGAGGCATGATGGCATTCAACACCACCCACTGACACCTGTGTCCGGTGGCAGACAGACAGCCAAGGGAGAGCAACGTGAGTGAAGCCAGCACTGACTTGCAGGTGTATGAAATGTCACGGCTGCAGCTGAAGCATTATACCAGAGTGGGGTTGAGTAGGGCTGTTCAGACGATGAAAACATGTACAGCCACAATCATCCACAAGGGTTGAGCTCAGAGGGAAATCATCCGATGTCGATCAATTCAACAGTTTTAGCGTTGAATAAAGGGTGACTTGAAAGCCAAGACTGCACATCAAAAGAAGCACACGTAAATTCTTTGTTCAGCCACCACCCCCCCTCCACACACATCTTATTGATTGGAAGCACATCTGATGCAGTCAATACTGATTTATTGCTTGTGTATATTAATGTGAAAGCAGTCTGTGTTGTAAATAAACATTTTCTAGTGTATAAGATAGACCCTATATGTATAAGTAAATGTATATACAGACCTACGGCAGGTTTGTAAATAAATCTGTCCTGATTATAAGCTTTTACTTATTTCCTACCTATTGCAGATGATGGCGGGTGGAGAATGTGCATGTCCTCGTAATCCTTGCTTTTCAATGTCATCATCTTATGTGCAAAAGCATTCATTTTTATTACTGTGAAATCTAGACTATAATCTGCCTAACCAAAGGTGTTTTTCCATGGATGATTAACCATCACACAACATAGTCAATTGAAAGGCAAGGAGTTTCCTCATGAGTTAATAGTTGAGCATGCAAATCTCATGGACCCCAGGGCTTAATTAATGATCACAGGCCAGTTAGGGTGATTTGTGCCTCGCTGGCATTTACTGCCTTCCTCATTAGAAGAGGAAAGTACCAACTATCAACCCTGAGGGACATCTCTCACGTGGATAATTAAGACAGGACCTTGACATAAGCCAAACACTAAGTTCACATAAACATTCAAATAAAAATGTGATTGTCAAACAACATGGATGTAAACTGTGTGTGTGTGTGTGTGTGTGTGTGTGTGTGACAGAGAGAAGAGAGATCTCCATTCTAATTGATGAAGCATACAGATCATAACAGGTAGGTATGTAGAAAAAAGATGCTCATGAAACACTCAAATGTCTCAGTGTCAGATAATAATTGCAGCATTTTGCCAATAATTGTGATGCTGTTTTCTCATAGTTTTATTGGGTGATGTTGAGAACATTTTAAAGCAGCTCAAACTGAACTCTCTCCACTGAATGCTCTTGAAAGTGTAGTTTCAGTTCATTTTGATGACGTGAGTTTGTTCATATGCTGTATGTGCAAACTTCAGTCCCAATTTCAGTGCATGAGCAAAGACTTCAAAACAGACCGCAATCGCCTGTGTCCAATCGCCAGGACAACGGGCGACAGTGCAATGAAGGTGATGTTGGCAAAACGAGCAATGACTAACAGAAATTCTGTTGACGAGCCACGATTGTAGTTGAAGTAGTTGACCGAGATGATACTGGTACCCCAGGAGGAGATGAATAGCATGATGAGAGCCAGAATCACCTGAGACAGAGAGAGAGAGAGAGAGAGACAGAGAGAGAGAGAGAATTACCAGATTACGATATTATATAAAAAGAATTTCAATTCACATTCTGTCCAGATTCTAAACCTGTGATTTTGTAACTGTTATAATTACACACACAGACCATGGTGAACTGCACCTCGACCATGTGCATGTTTTTCTAATTATATTTTATCACTACCACCACAATTACTATAAATGTGCTAAACTGGGGGAAGGCCTGACCCTAACCCAAATCTAGACCACAGGTGCAGTTTATATATACCTTGGCAGCACGTCTCTCTGCAGGCACCCTCCTGATGGCGGGAGCCTCTGGGTTCTTCTGGGAGTGCACGAGAGAGCGCCGGTGGGCGTAGAGGGTCAGCAGTGAGCCCAGGTTGGTGATGCTCATCAGGATGATGGGCAGGCTCTCGTGGATCACCATTGAGGTGGTGGCATAGGCCAGGCCGCTGTAGGTGCTGGGGAAGTTCCACACACAGCCCAGCAGGGGGCGTGTGGTGCTGCTCACCAACATTAGGGTCTGCAAAATTATGAACATGATTATGAAGCATGAGTCAAAAGTTTATTTGATTAAAAAAATATCATTGGTCTATCCCTCATTAATATATAAGCCTACCCTTCATCTTTCTCATATTACAAAACCTAAAACATTTTGAGAAGAGCTTTTTATGGTTTATGTATTTTACACTTCATCACTTCACTTCATGCATTGGATGGCCATGTGTACCTCTGATGAGTTCCTGTCTCCACTGGTTGAGAAGACAAAAGCAGGGATGGAGTACAGCAGGTTTATGATCCAGATGACCGCAAAGATGATGAAAATGTATTTCGGCGGGCCTCTATTGGCAGAGATGGGGGTGATGCGACGGAGAGTCTGGAAGTGAAAAGCGCTGAGGAAGAAGGTGGACCAAACGTTCACAGAGCGCAACCACACCCACAGGCCCATGAGGAACTGACACCATTCCCTGGATGAGTACAGCTGTTATCAACAGAGAGGGGAGAGGAAGGCCCAAAAACGTCATAGCAACAGAATTAAGAAGAGCATAAAGAAGGGAGAGAAGGGAGAGAGCAGAAATTATGAATAGTTGAAATGGAATGGGGTTTTTTATATTTAATTTCAACCATAGAGCAAACCGATTTGATTTAGAAAACTAATTCTCAAACTCTGTTTGTATGGTATATGTGTGACCATGAGATTGTAAATCGATATGGTTGGAATAAATGAGAACACAGAGAACATTAGAAAGGATTGTTTAGGCTATCATTCCTACAATTGATCTAAGCCGTTTATGATGAAGCTAATCTCAGTAGGCCTATTGTCTTTCACAGTGAAACAGTTAAAAAAAAATGATCACCTGTCCGATTGTCACACTTAAACTAAATCTCTTTCCCTGAGAAGGCAAGAAAGGCTGAAAAGACCTAAAAGAAGCTTAATGTGATTCCTCTCCCATCCATTTGACTCATGTTCACCATAGCCAAGAGGCAAGGATGTCCAAGTAAGACAGTCGATTCATGAATTAGTCAGACATTATAAAATGGCTATCTCAGAACAGAATCGAAATCCAGGGCATCCCATTGATTCTCCCTGCAACACTTCTCTTTTTGATCTCAAGATATTGAGGTGCACCAAACAACATGTACATGTAATGATGAATCCAACTGTCGCAGTCTTAGTTCTGAGTAGAATTAATTTTTGGCCTCTTTCAATCATCCTTACATGTATTTCTCAGACAGTTTTATCCAAAGCAAGTGTAACTTACATCTGCCAATCAATTAGTTCAGGGTGATTGTCCCCTAGAGCAACTTAGGGTTAAGTGTCTTGCCTACCTCTGCTCCCAGGTCAGATATAACCAGCAAGGCATTCCTTGTAATGGACACCATGAGGTTGGAGAAGGCCATGTTCACCAGGATCATGTCCGAGCTGCGACCTCCTCCTTGGTCCCTTATAACACCATCGCCAATAACACCAATAATCGTAGCATTGCCCAGGATCCCAATCACAACCAGTATTATGTAGAATGCTGTTTGAATGGTCGACACACGGATCCGCAGACCCATACCAATGGGCTCCACGGTCGGATGAATGTCCTCCATGGCTCTAACCAACACAGGTGGAGCTTCTGTTAGAGATTCAAATAGGCCTTCCATGTCATAATTCAGTCCAACAGATAGTTGGCTTTGTAGCTGTCTGAACAGCACCTATTGAACATCGAGGTCCGTAATGGTCATCCAGACTTCTGCTCCCTTTGAAGGTCACAAAAAAGTGAACTCATTTACTCTTGTCCTTGCTCCCTTCCATAAAAACCTTGGTCATGCCAGTGTAATCAGTCCAAAGTAATGTGTGCAACAACTACGTCCTCTGACATATAAATTGCTATCCTACCTCCCACTTAAAAGAGGATGTGACCTATCACCTTGGTTACCACATCCAGAAGCCTCAAGCTACAGGTTGGTGCTTGTCCTACAAAGGAGATATTTTCCCAAGGTAACCACTCAAACTCAGTCTGCTGACAGACAGGGGAGGGGGCAGAGGTAGTTCTACTGCAGGAGGGCATGTCACTTTAAGTGTGAGTCAAGCACAATTAGCAGAATTCTAGTTAGGTCTAGCACAATTCTTGATTATCTGTACAAGTGTAGATCTTAGTAATGTATCAAATTTGCACAATATTTAGAGGTATATTAGTTCATTCTTTTTTTTCAGTTCAGCTATTTTCCTCTCAGTGTGGTGTGAATGGCTTTCATTGCATCCTGTTGGAATGTGTTGAATGTCTATTTTCCATTTCTTTTATTTGCCAGCAGTGTTATAGCAAATAGTCACAATCACAGGAGTCACAAATTACAATGTTCCTCCAACTGCACTTTAGGATGGACTTAATGCATAACTGTGCCACGAGAATGCTCAGTGGATGCTCTGCTCCCCAAATAAAATTGTATGCTGAAAACTTGCCAGAGAGCACCCTGACAATGCCACAAAGAGAATGGACTGATGAAACAGAGTGAACAGTGTGGGAAAAACACACAGCATTATATGATATCCAAAGAGAATGCATTACCTCTGTTCTCAAGTGTGGTTGGGAGAGCATCATGATTAATGGCTGCTTTCATCTCAAGGTACTAGACATTTATGTGAAAAACATTCATGCAGTTACTTGAGATGCAAAACACAGTCACTTACAGGCAGGGAATTTCTTTGGGAATTACATAAACCAGGTTATTGGGGATCAATTAATGATCACAGGCTGGTTAGGGCAAAATGTGCCTCACTGGCATTTAGGCTAGCTTTCTTCATTAGAACTCCCAGTGGCCAAAGGAGGGGAAGGAAAGAGGAAAACACTAACCAACCACCAACCACAGGAAGATATCTCACTGGATAATTAGACAGGACTTTTTCAATGTGCTTTTATACATTCAAGTAACGCAAGTTGATTTCTAAAATACAGACATAACATTTAACATTTTAAAATGAGAATGAAAATCTAGAGTTCAGGGCAGTGATTGGTGTTTTGATTTTCAACAGTTCAAGAAAAATTGGAGAAATATTCCCATACCTGGAGCACAGGTGTCTTACACTACACAGACACAGGGTACACTACACAGATCTGCTCAATAACATCCTTCAGCAGATGACTGTCCATCTCTAGTCGGTGTAGCCTAATCAGAGACAGTCTTTTGTCCGAGAGAGTCCAGCCTTCAGTGAGTGATCAAGGCCTTCAAAACAGATTGGAATCATCTATGTCCAGTTGTCAGGACAAAAGCCAAGAGTGCAATAAAGATGATGTGGGCAAAGCAAGTGATGACTTAGAGCAGTTGATAGACGCCAAATTGGTGCTACTGTAGGTAGCCTACTCCAGGACGAGAGCCAAAATCATCAGAGGATGAGAGAAGTGCAATTGTTGTAGATAGTGTAATTCACCACCACACCACTACTCTAAAATCTGACTACAGGTGCAGTTTCTGTACATTGGCAGTGCATCTCTCGGCAGTTACCCTCCTGAGGTAGAGGCCTTTGAATTCTTCTGGGAGATCAGGAAAGAGCATCTGTGGGCGTAGAGCAGGGGTGGGCAACAGTTTCAGTCAGAGGGCCACATTTACTTCGGAAAAGTACGTGGCGGGCCACCCATTAGACGACTGCAATTAAACAGTCGACCAAATGATACAAATTATAATGTTTATTTTTGCCTGTCTGACCAAATCGTAATTTCACACAGCAACATCTGACAGATGTACTGTATAATAGCAGGATTGGGTAAGACAAAGAAGGTGTTTTTTTTCCCCAAAACATTTCGAGGGCATCTCGGGGGCCGCATTAAAGCAGTAGCCGGGCCGCATCCGGCCCCCGGGCCGCATGTTGCTCATGTCTGGCGTAGAGCATCAGCAGTAAGCCCAGATGTTCATTAGGATGACAGACAGGCTCACATGGATGGAGGTGGTGGCATAGGCCAGGCCACAGTTCTACACACAGCCCAACAGGAGGTGTGTGGTGCTGCTCACCAACATCAAGGTCTTCAAGATATGAAGTGATCATGAACCAATCACAATCACATAAAAAAAAAATAGAATCTGTATTGTCATCACGTTGCGTTAGGTGCAGTTTCCATTAAAAGCTTGATATTAACATCATAGACGTTAAATGTTTGTTTTTTAAATCAGTAATTGACCTTATTAGCACCAGAACACATAAGTAGTACTGCACAGCCGAGAAGGGTGCACAGAAGGGTGATTAATATATGTATATATACTGTAAGCCCTGGATAAAGAGGAGAGAATATGCACACACTGAGACCATAGTCTACTTTGGGCAAAGATAATGGAATAGCTCCGCTTTTACCCTCTCTGCTTTGGATTGATGGAGTAGATAAAGAGCTTTAAAAGGTTTAATTTGTCACGTAAATGCTACTGAAAAGATTTGCAAGCACACAAAGGAAATGGGCCTTGAAAACATCAAAATGACCTTTTATTACAAAACAACTGTTTATAAAAGTCACAGTACTTCAGAACCTTTCATCGGAAGTATTTAAAACAATGTGTTTTGATTTTTGGTCCATAATACAGTAGCTCTTCCTCTAGAATATGGTCCTCACATTTGAAGGGTCATCTTCTGTGCGAAGAATACACCTCTTTCCTGGATACCTCTCTCTGCCCTCTTTCTCTCTCCCTCCTGTGATCCCTCTGTCGGTCTCTCTCTCTGTCTCTTGCTCTTTCTTTCTCCCTGTCTTTCTCTTTTTCCTTCTCTCTATTTCTTTCCCTACTCCTATCTTTATCTCGGTCTCTTTCCCTCCACCGGTCATTCTCCCTATCCCTCTCTCTGTGGCAGACTTTTTTGTGACGTGCAGGAGAGACAGAGTGGCGGGGAGAGGCAACACTGCGACTGCGTCTGAGGAAAGAGAAGAGATGGAACGACAGGATGAGGGTTGAGAGCAGGTTGAAATAAGAATGAAAAAAAACACACAAGTAGAAATACGATGACAAAAGAAATACAAACAATGCACAGCTTAAAGATCTGCAGAGGCACAATCTCTCACTGTACCTGCGTCTGGGGGGAGAAATGCTTTTGGTTTCTCTTCTCTCTTCACTGCGACTTAGTCGCTTCTCCCTGGAATTCAAGAAACAAATATGTATAGAATGTAATTAAATGTAGTAGAGAGTGTAAAAATAAAACGAGAATGTATTAATAAAACAGTATATAAATAGAACACTGAATTCAAGAAAATGCTTTTGAAAAATATAGTAGACACACTGCTAGGTCTTCACACTTGGCTGGTGTAAAAAAGGAGTGTACATCAATAATATAATGTACACAAACTATAATATTTTACACTGAGAGACCAAGCCACAGTAATGAACATGCAAAGAACTGAAATCTTACTCTTCTCCGTTGGCGAGTTTGCGACAGGCATTCTTCAGAGCCACTTGGTTTAGAGGGGCCTCTTGATTGGGTCGACCATCAGCAGGGGATACTGTGATGAGATGATTAAAAAAAAAAAAAAGAGAGAGAAAAATCATCACTTCAGAAAACACTGCTGCAATCACTTAAAAATTACATTTTCAGTTTTCGTTCTTTCTTCTTGTCTTTTTTTTACTTTGAAGTGTATACATGTGTAGCTGTTGAGACAGGCAAAGAAGAATCCAAACCTCAAAGACTGCATTATTTTAAACAAAATAAATCCCTTAAATTAGATACACTAAACAAGTTGGAATGAGCGAGACTGTACACAAGATTAATCTTCTCAAACACCGCAAAAATCTTTATGCTCATATTCAAAACCTGGATTTATTGTTTAACTAGCATCCACTCACCAGCTTTGGAGGCGGGGGAGAAGCAGCTGATGGGCTCCACGTTGGGGGTGGCAGCAGCAGACACCACGATACTGGGCGTCCTTTTGTTGTTGAGGGCATCCAAGGACTGGCGCATCTCTTCCACCTGCTTCAAAAGGGTGGACAGGGGGATGTTTTGGATGCTATAGAGGTGCAGAATCTTTCCAGAGATTTCCCGCAAGTCCTCCTCTGACGCCCCAAACAACAGGTACCATGGGGGCTCATCTGGAAGAGGGATCTGACCAAGAATAAATACAAATACAACAAAATTTAAATACACAACACATTGATTGTAAACAGTTTGAGCACTGAACAACTTGAAATGAAGATATCTGCTCAGTGTGTAAGAAGGGGCATTTGGCATTAGAGTATGTGTGAAAGACATTATGTCTTTCACAGGAGTGGGTACTAGTGGGAACTGGTATGAGCTGTAGGAGAGCACTGGGACACCTGTAGGAATCTGGCGGACAGGTAGATGCAGGCACAGGCCACAGTTTCTGCACTGAATCTCAGAAAGACATCTGTCCTTAAACTGTCATTCATGTAGTTCCTGCAGAAAGACGAGTGATGAAAAAGGAGAGAGTAGAGAGAGGTTTTTATTCTTATTATTCTCATACAGTAAATAATAATGTTCACAATCCCCCACTATGATTGCTGGACGCAGCGGAACTGAGCAAGAGGCGCAAGCACTTACCAGGCCATTTGAACTAGTTCTGAATTCTTTTCACATTCTAAAACTTGCAGGTACATCACAATGATCTAAAACAAAAACACTGTTACTAAAATGCTTTAACAAAGGCAGAGGCACTCTTTTTTTGTTTTTCAATTAAAAGAACAAAATGACAAAAAGTAAATCAAATCAGAATAACAAGACCATGAGTTTGTAATAACAAACCATGACAAGATTCCAAATACTACAGTTCTTCAAAGTAATAGCAGCTTTTATTTGTAGTGACAACAACACAACACAACCGTGCAAAGCAGCAACTGCACACAACTGCATCATCACACACTGTGTGTATGTGTGTGTGTATGTGTGTGTGAATGTGGTCAAGGCTTGCCTTGTGAGGGTGTTTGACATGGACACAGAAGCCTAGCTCTTTCAGTAGTCTCCTCTCAGCTTTGATCACCTGACTCTTCATGTTGATGTAACTTCCATCCAAGGGCATGGGGCTGTTCCTTCTATAGGAGAGTGCATTTGGGAATCGTTAACAATCACGCTTATTAGCCTATATGTCTAATGGCTGCTCTATCACCTGAGGTATTGTTACACTTCTGAATCATGCTTCTGATGCCTTGTTTAGGAAGATGCTGATATTTTCCATAGATGCAATGCATGCAGCTTCACCAAGGATGTGAACATGGTTGTTGATGCTTTCTACAAAAAGGGCCAAATAGTTTTTCTCTTAAAGAGAACTTCAGTGGAAGTTATCCACCGAGGAAGATCCATGTGCAAAACTCCAGCCATCAAAGTTAGCTGAAGAGGATCATTTTTCATTAACGTTTCAAAGAACAAAATTTTATGCGTCTAAAGACACACAGCTCACAAACATGCAAGACATTGGTGACCACAAAGTGTGAGAAGCCAGAAAGACAAAATTTTCCTGCTGTTTTTGGAAACCTACTTCCTGACAGACTCATTTGAAAATCATTAGGAGGTTTAAACCCATTTGATGAATTATGTTACGCTTTAATCTGATCAAGCATAGGCTGTCAAGGGCTTGAGGCTCATGTGTTCTGTCAAATACAAGCTCAGTCACATGGTGGCACCATTCTGGGCTCCTTTTCTTCCAAGGCTGAAGCTTATTCAATTCTGAATACTCATCGCTATTTTTAGCCAGTATCATTTTAAGCCATTTTCAACTATAGCCTATCCTGAGAGTTTTAGACATAGGCTACTTATAAAGATCACCAAAGGCAAAAGAATATGATATTTATGAGAAGGCTAAGGTATGCAATTCAATTAGAAATGACATATCACAACATCCATCCTTCCTCTGCATCATCTTCATGCAACGGCTAATTCATTAGGAATCCATTCTCTGCATTCTGCAATCATAACTGTATTGAAATTTCATCTCCAATTTCATGTCCAGTTCACATGGTCTTCCACCCACTACGTTGCACTGACATGTACAAACAAGTGATTATCAACTCAATTAACTGGATAAACGGGTGATTTTATAGATTAAATATGATAATGAAGGTCAAATTAAAGGCTAAGGGTGTCACTCCAACTGAATAATGATCCTGGGAACAGCAGGTTAAGGCATGCAATCAACCATGCACATGAAGGCGTGATGAAGTGGCTATCAGAACTCACTGTGCTGATTATATAGATTTGATCATGTGGATTAATTTCAACTGGTCCATGTGTTGAAGAACGTACATTTCTGAAGCGCAAAGACCCAGATGTGAATGGGTGCATATGTAGCCTATGTGAGCATCCATGCTCTTGTAACCTTAAGACAATGCTTGATCATTTGTGTACACCTGCAATAAGCATGCTTACTCACTTGGATCCTCTCTCTTTTAGAAAGTGGAATACATTCAGCACATCACGCACCCTGCGTGGCTCTTCTTCAATCTTTGAAGCAAGGTGCACGCACGCCATGGCAACTGTCTAGAAAGAAGATGAAGGTTGGAAATTAGTGAGACGACTCAAATAATTACACTAAATGCAATTAAAATCAAATATTGATCAATTAAAATGTGAGATCAGGGCAATGAACAATGCTGCACTTTCACTGAGTGACGAAATTTACCACTTTGCCCACCAATGGCAAAGTTGCAAATCGTTTACCTCTGCACAATGTCGTACAAATGATTTGCAGTAGTAAAACCTCTGATATAGAATCTGCCCAGTGGCCATAGCAACCTGCAAAAGAAGTAGGCTGTAATGTTGACACCGTTTCCCAAAATGATTGCAAAATATTCGATTGAGCTGGAGTAACGTTAACGTTAACGTTACTTGGCTTCAGCACAAAAGGCACGTGCAACCACATCAGAACTTATATAAAGAATAACACATCAATGGCAACAATTTATAGATCTGCTTAAGCCTATTTTATGTCATAGCATAGAGTTGCACATCAAAGAGTGCTGAAATATTAAGATTAAGAGTCATCTTTGTCAACCTGTGGAAGTCGGAGTAGTATCCCCGCGGCCTGTATCCTTTCGCAGCCCCTGATTCGTAGTTGCTCTTCCGTCTCCCAGGACAGCCCATGCTCGGCCGATGGGGTTCGACTTAATTGCTCCGCTGGCAAAATACAGTTCTCTAGGGTGAGCTTTATTCCGGAATAGTATTTGTCCTTGATTAGTATCCCCTCCCCGGGCAGTCTCAAATCTCCCGCCGCCATTGTGTGTTCAGGGGAGGGCAGAAGGGGCGACGACAGGCCGAGGCTGACGAGCAGCTCGAACGCAACCTCAACCGGCCCCAACACGCTCAGCTAAACCTCAGAACTTCCTGATAGCTTGTGATTGGTCGGATTCAGATTTTAATTGACAAAAACAAAACAAAGAGCAGCTGTCAAATTACTTTGGGAAAATGAGTTAGACACCATAGAGGGGCGTTTCAATCAATTTTATGCATGTGATAAGCATATTTCGAGATTCATCTTAAGATTTTTTAAAAGTAAAACCCTTTGGCTGCATTAGGACCTCTGGCTTATTCATGTGGTAAATTAGGCTAAGTGGAATGTGTGTGAGACTGAGTTGGCCTACAGTAGGCTACTAAGGAAAGAGTGGATTATTATCGGTGTACCAAAGTGTAGCTGAATGGAGTGAAGTTAGTGAGTGAGTGATTGAGTAAAGTAAATTGCATTAGTGAGATAGCTGAGGAAGTTGACTGACTTGCATGCACACCATCATACAGGCTTCAAATACACATCATGACTCTGCAACAAATTAGGCCTTGGTTACATAGGCTACTATTGTTTGAAAACTGCAAATACATTTTAGGCTAATTCTTGGCTATGTTCTAATCCAGTGGTTGTAGTAGGCGTACAAGTACCCCTACTTGGATCAATTCTTGGGGGTTTACAAAATAAATCTCTGAACGCGTTCTCAGGTCTCACCAGCTTAAATATAGCCTACTAACACAGAAAACACCCACACTATCTCCAGCACAACCCACTTGCAACATTGTTGTACCATATGTTCACATTTTGTGTATTTGTAATGAAATAATATTAACTGTTAAACCAAGGAGTATGTAATGCAGGGTAAGGGTATAACTTGTTTCTTGGGGTACTCGGTAGGACGCAGCATGTTACAGGGGCTATGCGACCGGGAACATTGTTCTAATCAGATGCAATTTTGGTCACAGGATCATGTTAGCTCAGTATCCCTTGACTGGTAACAGGACTTCTTTTGTTTCAGATGCAGCCAGAGTCTACAGACTTGATAAATGGATTATGGATTATTCTTCCTTTTCATTTGTGCAAATTCTGACGCATGTATGCTGAAAGTGAATAGGACTGCAGGGCTTGTTTGCACCGTGTGGCAGGAGAGTTCAGCGGAGAACAGTAGCTTTTGTGTGTGTGATTTCAAAGCTCAAGTGAATACGTAGTGTGAGGGGAATGTGTGGACAGCTTGGCAGTCTGTTGAAGGAGTGAAGACAGTGAGATGGGTGTTTTTTAGAGGAGGAGGTGAGAGGTTGAACCAGGTGAGCTTGTGAGACAGTTTATTATTTTCTCTTCTTAAACAGCTATGAGAAGACAGGCAGTCAGATGATAAGCTCTTAACAGGCCTACAGTATTTATTCCTATTAGATCTGGCCTACCCATCACAACATCTAGAACAGCCTGCACTTCTAAGTGACAATTATTTAGCTAATACATTTAATTAACCCAATTGATTTGAGCTAGATGTAAATTTTACACAGAAGTTCATTTTCATAAAATTCCCTTTTGTTGCACCACATATTTATGCAAGGTCTCCTGTTCTGGAAAATCCCTAAACAAACTGCACATTTTAAGTCACACACACCAATGTGAGAGCACCAAGTCTGTTAATTCTTTATACAAATCATATAATCAAATTCAGTTTTTACACCAGAGGACAAGATATATACTAAACATCTTCATTTCAAATACATTAATATGATTAACATTCATACATCATACTGTTATAAAAAAGAAGTTACTTTGATACAAATTGACTTAAAGTCAGGTGTAATTTGACAAAATATCCACTGAGTGTCACTGTCTACACACAGACATTCTGTATAGGCCTACTACAACGTAAAGTTTAAGCTGTTAGTAATATTATCAAAATAAATGCATGCCTGTACCATATTTTCCACAAAATTGATGAATAGTATTTGTAACAGGTATATGTCTTATGTCTAATGCATGTGTATCTGTTTGTGTGGGGGATGTGGGTAGGTGGGTGTTTGTGTATCCCAGGTTATTGGAGATGTCAAAGGAACCACCATTTCACCAACAACAGCCAAGTCATTCTTAGATTAACCAATATAACAACACTGTCCCGAACAGAGATCCTGTCCATTTTTTCTGTTTTGTTTTCACTAGAGCAGACATCAACATCCTCTACTGAAACTATTTGAAATGTCTGTCTGAGCTTGAAATCCATTTGTCTCTCCCTTTCATCCATTTTCTGTATCACTTAGGTGGCTTTTTTGTCAGGTGATGTAGAGTCACTATCATCCTTAGCCCCTGGTGCACAATTCCATTCTTCAACCGTAAACAACACATTGATTCACCCATTTGCAGGCTATAATTGTACACTGAGAAGCAACAATGAGACTTGATGGCTTTTGCAGAGTAGTAGAGATGATGATATCGCCCCATTTTCCAGCAGAGTGCTTTTGGTGTTTGCTCTTGGTTTCCATGTGGAGTCGAAGAATAGGATGTCTACTGCCAAGAGTCTGCAGACAAGGGGGAGAGGGTCAGCCAGGAAAAGAGGACACGAGAGGGGGGAGAGCAGAAATGAAGCCACAGATAAATACATGGTGGAGAGACTATCATTGTAAAGATCTACTAAGATGACTACATGTATATGCCAGAGAGGCAGTTACAGAGCTTAATGGCACTTCACTGTTGAGAGCATTGTTCACTGACAAAACAGACAGATGTTCTGGGTTGTTAGGAATCTAAATGCGGCAAGACAGGTGTTGAATTAAATAGCAAATTAGGAAGGCAGTGTTTGGATTGCTCCAGATGATTGCACTCAAATGAGTTACTTAAAAGCCTGAAATTGAGCAAGGAAGTTCACTTAAAGTTGAGGAATTAATATGTTTAGGTTTTGTTCAATGTTTTTTTTTCCCCAGCCAATGTAAAATGTGAACATCACTAACGGTACAGTATATTACCATGCTATATCATTTGTAGTATGCACTGTATGAAAGTCCCAAACCTGAATATATGTGTGTGCAGCAAAGGCCTTGGCCCCGTGCTGTCCTATATACAGGCGACACACACACTCGGCTGTTTGGTGCCAGGTTAGAGAGGAAGGTGGACGCAGAGCTGGATGGCAGGTAGAGAGATGAAGAGGAGGAGGTTGAAGAGTACGGGTAACGGGAGGTTGATGGTCTGGCCCCATCCCAGCTCACCCAGTAGCCCTGTAGTCCACCTGTGCGACCTCTCCACTCTACCTGCACAGAGTTCCCACCCATGGACTTCAACTGCAGGTCCTCCAGGGGGGGCACCACTGAGATGGATGGAGAGACATGAAGTGGAAAAGAGAGAGGGAGAGAAAGAGAGACAGAGCAGAAAGAGGGGTGAAAGTAAATAAAGAGATAGTGAAGCAGAAGGGAGATAGAGAAAGAAGGTGAAGAGAGATATACAGAAGGAGAACGAGAGATAAAAGGGGGAGATATACTAGGAGAAACGGAAGATGAAAAGATTGGGAAAGAGGGGAAAAAAAGAGAGTGAGCAAGCGAGAGGGGGAATGTGAAGAAAAAGAAAGAGGTTAAAAAGAATATGTAGAAAATGAAAATAGAGGGGGTAAAATAATGACAGGAAAACAGGAGAACATTTGGGAGAGGAAAACAGGGAATGGGAAATATAATGGAAAAAGAAAAGTGAAAAAGAGAAAAGCACAGCAGTAGATAAAGCGTAGATAAAGAAATTGAGTGCATGTTTGAGGTGGAGCGATTAAGAGGGAAAAGTGCAAGGCAGGAAAAAAAGAGGAGGATTTGGTTGATTCAGGTTGACATGAAGCGAGAAGGATGGGGTGGATGGAAGGGGAGATAAAGAGAGAGTGACAAGAGAAGAGATAAGAATAGACATGATTTAGTCTGAGAGTAGCACAGCTCTCGGAGTTCAACCAGGTCAACTGTCTGCGCCACGCCGGAGCCACACTTGGGCCACAGGGCCCTATAAGTACAACCCCTCACACACACACACACACACACACACACACACTCACATACAGTCGTCTGTCTCCCCAAGGTGAGGAAAGAGCTTTAAAAGTAATAAATCTAGCTGTGTCAAAGTCATAAGGTTTGGAGCATCACCAGCTTACTAAAGAGGCTGAGTCTTCTCCATAAGAGGGACTTTTTTTTTTCTTTCGACATAAATTATGCATAACAGCCTCAAGAATGTTGGAGTGTAGGGTCCCTCACAATTTTTATTCTTTAAAAATTCGCTGACCTTTTGGGAAAGTTCCTTTGGCTATATCCTTATCGTTCATCACTCTTTACTGCACAGGCAGTGATGAAACATAAATCTGTCAAGGTTTGGTCCTACAAAACCAAGCATGTGGGAACAGCAACCGGTACAAGTAGCCTAGAAAGTCTGTAATGTTTACGCTTTTAAGAAAAATAGAAATAACAGCCTGTGCATTTTAGAGAACTACAAATGACATGGCCGTCACATATTTTAAGGCATGGGTTTGAGTAGACAACCAGCCATTTGCTTGTAAAAGCTATGAGCTATGGATGGGCTTAGAGCACTAGACTGAAAATATTCATCTCCAAATCTGTTGCACACACCAGCCCTAGGTGTCGGTTGGTTTGTTTGTGAGGGGCAGGGATATCTCATCACTGTCTACCAGAGAAATATCAAAACAAACACTAGCCTCATGGATGGGTCTGAGCATGTCTTCAGAATCCACTTCATCTCTAAACAAAATAACCTTGGTGACATGCAAACAAAATCAAGCCACAGAGACGTTGGTATAATGTGTTTGACTGATGAACCCATAAATGTGAGTGGTCATAGTGAATGGAACCATATTTGCTTCTTTCCCTTCCCTTCCTTGTCGTTATTTTTAAGCCAGCCAAAGTCTAGTTATCGGGAAAAAAAGTAGCCCCAGAGAGGTATCTGACTCCAGTCTAGCATGGCTTTGTCAATGTAAATCTGATAAACACACTTTTTGTTCTGCGATATCCCTCAGAGCAGAAACAGACAGAGCGTACATTTTCCGCTTGAGTGGTCAGCGAGCTTTGGATAGTGTTTTTGGTGATGTGAAACAGTGATGTGAGCAACCTGCTGCAACGATGTGATTGCTTTTATCAGCATCCCTGCAGCAAGTGGCTTCATTCATCTGAAGTGATGTGAATGCATTTGCTGAGGCCCGAGGTACAGAGGTACTCTCCCATCTTGCGAGCTCTTTAAAGCACAATACAGCACAGACTGAATAAATCACTTTTGTTGTTCCATGTCTATTACCGAGCTCTCTTACACATAAATCTTCATGAATTACTTTCAAACCAAAGTGACTGAAGTGAAATTTGTGGGATGATAAAGCAAGGCTTGATCCAACTAGACTGATCTTTTGAGACAGTATCCTTATGTTGTTTTCTTTTCAATTACGACATCAAAAATGATGACTTCCCCCACCAATGCATCCATCTTGTCTGTCCAAGCCATTTGAACACTCAGATATATATCATCCAATGGGACTGAGATGGGTCTGAAGTCCTCAGACTTTTGGGATCCCTGCTTACCCTCCTGAGTGCAGGCTTTGACAGACATCGCCCTCTCCTGGCCTGAGAGGTGCAAGGCGGTGACCGTGACCAGGTATTGCGAAGCTGATCGAAGTTGAGTCAGCAAGGTGGAGTTCTCATGATTCCGGAGGGTGACCGTCCGAACAGTTCCAGAGGGTAGCACCGCATACTCAACCTGGTACTGTCGGACCCGATGAGGCTGCAGTGGACCCCAGCTCACACGCACATGGTCGGGGCCCGACTCAGAAATGGACACCATAGTTGGGCTCAGAATTTCTGGAACATCTGAAATGGCAGTAAGGCACACATGCTTTAAAATGGGTTCTTCTTATTTCACACTTTTGACACTGCACCTCTGAAACCTTTAAAGGGGAACACCAGCGCATCCTAACTTACATTCCAGTGGAAGCAGTGGTCAAGTACAACGAGCTGACAAAAAATGAGCCGAAACAATGCTACCTGAACGGAGTTATGGCAGTTTTAGCTAGGCAGCAAAATAGCGTAGCAACGGGGGCAGGCAGCTCGTTGTACTCGTCCACTGCTTCCACTGGAACGTAGGTTGGGACTTGCCGGCATTCCCCTTTAAAGGTTCTTCCAGTCTTAAGATGAAGCATAAGATTCTTTTAAAGGAACATATTTTGTAAAACCATTTTAATCGTCTTCTCTTCTGTTTCATAAGAATGAACATCTTGGCCTTCCAATCCAAACCCTTTTTGTAGTATATGGCAAGCAGATAAAGACTATGATTGTGAGCAAATGTACCAAGTGCAGTGAACTTCTTAACTCCGTGAATTTCTGGCTTGTGCACTGTGGTGCAAGATAAATCCCATTAAAGATTGCTGCATCATTTCATTTTTTAATTCTATAATCAATGCATTTTATGCACCCATAATTCACCCTACAGTTCCACTGGCAGTTTCATTTAATCTCATCCATCTGCACAGCTCTCCTCTACCCCTTTGGTTCTTTCTATCCATTTCTCCTTCTTTGCACCTCTCTCTCTGTCTCTCTGTCTCTCT
>JASCQY010000232.1:15517974-15532530 GCA_030264315.1 Sardinella tawilis
GTTAATGGGAGGCAGAGTAGCCTAGCACGGACTAATTCACTAACATTAATAAACATCATTTCTCATGGCTGAAAATAGGCAGATGCCCAAAAACAGCATCAGTATGATAATGCCATCTCAACATCCCCAGGATGAAACTCATCGTCAGCATGGCTACTGGCTACAAGTAGCCTATCTTACAGCAATAAGAATTATGTGTGGTGTTAATGCAGATGGGTTCACAATGCAGAGTAGATGCAGTTATATATATTGTGTCCTTAGAGACCTTACTGATACAAATAGACCAATTCTTTTACTAATGCTGCTGCTGCTGTAAATGTGACCTGTTCTGGGTGTCTGACAGTGAAAGTACACTTGAGATTATATAACCCCTCATAAGAGCTCGCTGATCTGAGTGAGCAAGGAGGAGATCCATGTGCTCAATCTGGGCAAAGTTCTGGACAAATTCAACTCTCTACTGCTTCAGTCGGTGCCATTTTAACATGGGGTTGCTGAGAGACCTTAAAGGAGAAATCTGGTGTGAATCAGTCAATTGCCCATGTTGTTCAAGGTCACTGAGTGTGGTCGGTAGGAAAAAGAATGTGAGAATTTGATACAACGTACACCAAATAGTGAATCGACAGCTAACATAAATTCGCTATGCCCCATTCAGTTAACTTTAGCAATCGGTTTGCTATTTGGTAATATAAAATGTTCTGGTTCTTTTTCCTACAGACCGCACTTGGGGGCCTCGAACAACTGGGCTATTGATTGATTCACAGCACATCTCTCCTTTAAAACTTTCAAATAAAGTTCTGTACTGTGTCCGGTCCATCACACAGCTACACAGGACTACTTTAAGCTGCCCACAAACTACGCAGGCTGGTGCTAAGACACTGGTGCATACATTTGTGCTTGTGGGTCATTGTCCTATTTGCCTTTTCCAGTTATGACCAGAACATTGCAAATGAAAAGAACAGTTACTGACGACAAATACCAGTACTAGCATCTTGTGATTCTGACTTATTCTGAAATATAATATATTCAATCAAATATTCAGTTTGATGGTTAGTCAGGTGTGATGCCCTTCCAAGTCACTTGTTAGCACTTATAAGTCAAATGGACTAGAACACATCCCTGGTTCATAGTTTACTTTAAACCTGTGATTAGCTGTTTAGCAATACTGAGTTTAACATTGAAAATGCTGGCAATTTATCTCATCAGCAGCACATAGACATAGAATGTCATGGCCAATATTTAGACTACTGTAATCTCCTAATCAACAGAATGGTTTGAATGCCATTAATTTCACCTCCAGTGATACTGTTTTACACAGGCTTTATGTGGTCATATCCTTCAACCTTTCTTCAAACCGATAAGTCTAAATAAAAGATAAATAAATACATAAATAAGGTATAAAAATACAGTATTTACATTATTAAACACATTTACTCTCTCATATCTGTAGTCTAGAACACATTTTCAAAGATGACATTGCACGAACTCAGTACTTTCCCACAAAACAATATCCCTTTTGTTTTTGAAGCATTGCCTCAAAAAATGCACAAAAATATACTGATGAAACCATAAAATAGTAGGCCACTGGATGGAGACAAATAAAGGACACTTTATACAACATTACATGGAGATGTAATTTGGTGTACTGTGTGCTTGCCAAAGTCACCCTTTCCTTTCTGATACTCGCCTTTCTCCTTTGTTCTAACACGGAAAGAGATGCAGACTGTTGACTTTTATGGGGAATTATGGTAAGCTACACCGACCTCCACTTTCAAGTTAAAGAATCACAAGAATCTGTCAGAATCGCGTATATATATACAGTAGGCCTAATGGATAGAAAGTTGCATAAACAACATTTCTTCTCAACTCCTATCTAAAGATTGCCCAAGTTTCGCCCTTAACTGGGTAAACACTGTGACTGTTTAATTATAAATAGACATGACCTTTCATCCTTTTAACTCAGATATACAGTGGAAACCTATACACACAAACTAGCATGTTATTTTCCACTGTCCATCGAGCTGTTGCTCATTCCATCTCTAATAAGCCAGGACCAGGACATTGTTTTGATGGAAGTTGAGGCCTGAGCCTGATAAGAAAACATATCTTCAGACGTGGAAACAGAAAGGAAAAAGCTAAGGTAGGCTACAAATGGCTGACCTGCCCACTCCGGTTTAATGGAGCAGGTCGTCCACATAATTAGCCTCTGTGAACATGCTGAGCTGAACTGAACTGTTTGTCTCATCTGCAGAAATTAAATGAAAAAGAAATCAACCTTGGTCTGTTGACTTTCATTATAAACTGAAAATGTATGTTGAGAGTCCAGCCGGACATTGGTATTCCTGTAACTTATGTCATTTATGATTAACTATACTCCTAGTCACACAGCCTGGAATCACCACTCACTCTCACTCTCACGCTGCCAAGGTGCATCGATCTGAACAAGGTGCCATGTTTGAACAGTAGGATGGGTGCAAGACAAAGCACACAGTCCCCAACGCTGTGAAAACCTGTTGGTGACCCTACCATTATGTGATGCCTCTCAGGACTTGACCTTTGACCTTTGAGGTCCTTCATCTCCCCATTGCGTGTGCTTGTGTGTGTGAGTGTGTGCATGTATGTCACACCCAGGCACGCAGGTCCCCGCTCCAGCCGAAGCTGCGGCCACGATACCAGGCGCCACTGATTGGCTGAAACAGCCAGAGGAGGCGGAAACGGCGAAGCAGCCCACAGAAGGTTGCTGCAGCAACCACCACCAGCGGTGACATCATAACGAAGCCAAGGATGATGAGGGCGGAACAGCTGTTGTCGTCAAGGTAACGGCATAGGGCAGAGGGGGACGCCATCACCTGTGGAGGGGAAAAGGGGGTTAGAGTAGGGTGTGTGTGTCTCTGTGTGTGTGTGTGTGCCTGTGTGTGTGTGTGTGCGTGAGTGTACGTGTGTGAGTGTCTGAATGTATGTTAATGTGCATGTCTTTATGTCTACCTTTACATCTTTATGTTTACCTTTACATCTTATGTGTACCTTTACATCTTTGGTGTAAATATTTGAATGTTTTTATACAAGTAGTTTGTGTGCCTGTGTGTGTGTGTGTGTGTGTGTGTGTGTGTGTGTGTGTGTGTGTGTGTGTGTGTGCACAAACGAGTGCATGCGCGTTTGTGTGTGTGTGAGAGACAGAGAGAAAGTCAGTGTTTGTTTGCATGTCCATATACAGTACACGTATGTGTTTGCATGTTTACGTGTGTAGCCTAAGCGTGCCTCAGGGCCTCCATACTAAACGTTCAGTTATGAGAGACGGTGCGACAGAAGGTAACGGTGTGTGACAGGCTCCTGTCCCGGCTCTCCCTCCTCATGTCAGATAAGATACAGCCCCTGAGCTGTCAATAAAGCCCCCCGAGCTGTCAATCACCTGCCAGCTCCACACGCTCACCACAAAGCTGTGGAAAGCAGAAGAGAGAGCGAGAGAGAGCGAGAGAGAAGGCAGAGAAAGAAGAGAAGGACGGCTAGGGAGGAGAGTGTGGGGAAAAAAAGAAGAAGCAAAAAGACGTGACAAACGATGAATAACAAAAGCAGAAAAAGAAAAAGGTGTGTGTGGAGGACAATGCAAGTCAAACGAGACAAAACAGAGACTGGAGCAGAGAGATACTGTATGAAAGCATAGCAGACAAGAGCGATTTAAATAGGGAGCCACCGAATGAGAAGAATGATAAGGGGATGTGTGAGGGGGGGAGCGTGGGCCATAGAACATCCAAGCAAAGGGTCTGATATGGGCAAACACAAATGATCTACTGCCAGAGAGCCCCCATAAATCTCACGGAGCTGGAAGCGTAATGTGCAGATATATCATAAATGTTGTCCGACTGTAATGACCTTGCAGACGAATACACACAGATTAAAGAGCGTTTACACCACACTCATCCACTACACACGCACACACACACACATACAGTACACACACACATACACACACACACACACACACACACACTGTGAGAAAGCAAAAAGGAGAGGAAGAGCAACTGAAAGACAAACAGAAGGAGGGGAGAGAGGGGGATAGATAGAAAGCAACTGAAAGGAAGAGAGAGGGAATGAGGGAGGGACAGTGAAAAAGGAAAAAGAGCAAAAGAGGAGAAGGAGGGAGCAAAATGGAGGTGGAAAGAGTGAGAGATTCAGGTGGAAACCCCGGGGATCAAACAGCTTCTGCTCCTTTCATGTGGTCATTTCACGTGTCAGCATTTCTCAGAAGCACGCCATTGGCTCCCACCCCTAACCCCACATCACACCGCGGAGAGGCTTAATCACTCCCTCAAAGGAGCCCCCCCCCCCCCAACAGCAGCGCGGGCCCGCACTCACATCCTTCCTGTCATTGCCCTCATGAGGAGCCTGAGGGGCCAGCAGTAGCCCGGAGGTGGCCAGGCGCCAGAAGCATGGACTGTTGTTGTGCTGAGCTGGGCTCATTAAACTAGAGCAGAGCAGGTCAAGTCTGCAGAGACAAGCCCACTCCGCAAGCTTGAACAGAGTCCCCTCAGGCCCAGGGAGACACTCCCTTGAGGCTGTGTTCAAAGAGCCTGAGCCTCGCATGTTGAATGATAAATGTGTTCAAGACCAAGGTGTTTTATAGTGTCTAGTAGCAAGCCAACTGTATTGAGACCTGTTGGCACAGTAGCTTCAATTTTAATGAAAGGGTAAACGAAGCTAAGCGATTCCTAACAACACATTTTGGTAAAATTCTAGATCTAGCGATGAGCTCTCCATTCCCTATGTACACCATAAAAATAATAAAACGCTATAAAAGGTAATACAGAATAATAAAAGATATGCCCTGAGGGCCATAAGAAGGTGTTTACTGTAGTTGACAAACCTACATTAGTAAGTTAACCTGGAGGTAGTGGCAAACCTGATAATAGAACAGCCTGTGGACATCATCCTCTTCTCTAAACAAAGCCAAAGGGGTCCATTATAGGAGGATTAGGATCCCTACTAGTTTAACGTACCGAAGTTTATCACTTAACTACCTACTTGGAATGGAATACCTCTTGGTCTTACAACAGGTCTTAAGACCTGGCTCTGTAAACTGCAGTCAATCAAAGTGGGGAAGCCTGTCCTCTAAACAATAAAAAACACATTTTGTGCACAAATGTCTGCTAAGAAACATAAACATAAAATGTAAACAAATGGAATGTCATTTAGCTCCATTTAATGCTACATTTAAAGTGATTTAGGATTGCCATTCAGTTGGTTGAAGTACATTTGATAACAAAATGAAAATTGTAAATCAGAGAAACTAAATAGCTCCACCTCCCATTATAGAGAGAAAATAATATAGGCCTATTCTATTAGGTTATGAATGAACAACCCTGTTTCTGTAGACAAATTCTCTTTGCTGTTTTGTGGTCTGCCTTTGTGGAAGTGATGATTATTGTTGTCTATTTCTGATGTTTGTTGAATTATTTTAATAAATCTGAGTCGTTTTTCATCTTTCTAGGACTTAAATGCATATTGCTGCTGACATTGGCTTTCTGCTGGTAGCCCAGCTCAGGCATGCTGATCAAATAAGATGGATATTTTAAAACGACAGCAGGGCTTTGATTAATAAATAAAAAAGACTATCATAAGCTGTAGTAAACCAGCATAATTGTAAACAAAACCAGCGGGTAACAACAAATGAGAGTGAGAGAATGAGACTGTTTTACATATTTTCCTGCAGCTGTGTTGCGTTTGGGGGACTATTTGTCGCATATGTGACTTTGTTTACTTTGTTTCTGTATGGCGGTTGTATTTAGGTTTGTGAGGCATGTAAAACGGATGTCATTTAGAAAACAAAGTGAATGTCTCACCCGGGAGTGGCACAGAAAGCCTGCGTAGAGAAGCAGTGCAGCTGGGAGCAGCACTAGGGCGAAGACGGTCGCCAACAGTAGTACACATGTCACGGCCAAACCCAGGTTCCACAGGACAAGCCCCACTCCGAACACTAGACATCCGCACCGGCTCCGGCGACCGCCCCACACACTGCCCTCGCAGTGCGCTGTGGGAGGGGGCAGCATGCGGACCCCCTCGGCCATGGCAAACTCATCTTCTTGGTCTCTCTCGTCATCACCCAAGCCCCCATCATCCAAATCCGAGTCCACGCCGCACATCTTAACACAAACACGAGAAATGAAATTTGACTGATGAGACACGGACATAACAGGCGTAATGAGAGAGGGTTATAATAGTAGGCTATAATAGGGTTAAACCTATTGATAACTGATAACTTTCTGACACTGGAGTACGTTACAATGACAAATTCAGATGCACTGTGTGGCGCCGCCAGGTTTTACAGCGAGAAGTCTGCAAAAAGCCCACCACTTTTGTGAGATTTCTGTGGCTAACTAAACTGGGGCATCGGTGCGCTGTATAGATGCACCTTGCAAAGCAGCCTCTGCACTTGCAAGGGAAAAGTCAAAACTACGCCGAAGAAATGTAATCTAGACAATGTCATCACACGTCTCATTTCCAGGCAGTCACACATAAATTATTTCCCAGAAGCTTTACACCTCTCACAGTTTACCTGTAATCTGTGCAAATAAGACGGTTTACGCATGGCAAGGCAGCGTTACGCACATAATTGCTTTACTTTCTAAAGTCGTGTTTGGATGTAAGACGTTTTACGTCGTTTCAAAAACATGTAAGGCGAAAAATTGTGTTGGAAATGAAGCAATGATTAATCAAAATGACACATCTTTCACTGAAGCCTCCCAATTGATCGTGCAAATCGATCCCACTTTCCTAAGCTCCTCCGAGGCTCTGATTGATCTGTCACTCGAAATTAAATTATTAGAGTACCTCTGCTTTTCTTTTACAAAGCCGTGTCACCCAAAAGACGCAAACAGAGAAGTCAACATGACATTTCATTCTTTTAAAAACAGTTTTCCATCATTATTTATATTCTTCGCCAAAACAAGTCTTAGTTTTGTAAACTGTCATTTTCTAATATTTTCATGACTGCCGATAAAAGTACATCGCACATGTGTTTTGTAGCCTTCAGATTTACTAAAACTGATACACACCCCTTTATGTTCTTGTTTGTCCTTGCCCGACGTCGGGGGAAAAGACTCCCGATTCCAGTGACGCTCTCGATTTGTTTTGAATTCACAATATTTCCAAATACGTATGGTGTTACAAAAACATCGCGAACACAGAATATCACACTTCACATGCCTTGTTAGCGGTATGGGCAGTCAGAATTCTGCCGGTGTGCGTTCCTCTCGCTCACTTGCTTGCTCTCTCTCTCTCTCTCTCTCTCTCTCTCTATCTCTTTCTCTCATTTACGCACACACTCCTTCACTCTCCTCTACCCTTTCTTGCAGCCTTACACTTTTGCTGATTCTCTCTCTGCCTGCAGTGTAGCTCTGCTAAAGGAGGAACAGAGAGATGCAACAGAGAGAGAGAGAGAGAGAGAGAACGAAATAGGGACTGATCACTACAATACGAAATTCCCACAATGTTTATACATTTTTATTTTAACATGGCCTTTTATTACAATAATATTATACAAAATGACCAGTCACTTGAGTAATAGGGCCATTTGTTTTCGCAGTAATGATACAGCTCTCATTTTTGCTGCACTCCATTCCAGATGCCCTGTCCAACCCCATCAGCCTTGTGAAGCAAACAAATAAAAGCAAATGAACACAAATAAAAGACAGCACTGCTTCTCTCCTGTCCCTGTCTTGTTTTATCACTTTGCTTCCCAGCAACTGACCCACCAGAGAACTCTCAATATACCCATAACATGAATCCCTTATTAGGGCAGTGTCTAATTCACCGCCACCGCTGCAAAAACGGAGTCGATAAACGACAGCATCAAATATGCATGGCATCACAGCAGATGGGGGGGGGGGGGGTTCTTGGCTGAGGTGGCACTGAGAAGGAGGAGGATGAGGACATAGGGGAACGATATATCATACAGTATACATTACCGTCCCTAGAAGGAATGGACCTGTCGCTGGGCGAGCATCTTATTCTAGGCTAGCGCAGGCGGGCAAGGGGCGGATAGGTGTTGAGAAGAGGTGAAATAAGGAGGTGCTGGAGAGAAGATAGGATAGAAGAGAAGGGGGGGCAAAGAGTTCAGGGAGAGATGTCAGAGCGATAGAGCGGCATCAGGAAGCGAAGAAGGAAGATAGAGTCTATGGATGAGAGGGAAGAGTGATGACAAGAGAGGAAAGCAAGAGGAGAGGCAGCTGAAGAGGAAGAGGAAGAGGAGGAGAGATGAGGCGAAAGGAGGAGAGAGGAAGAAGGGCCATGGCTCCGCACTGAGCAGCTCGCCGCTGATCCTGTTGTAAGTCGCCCCAAAGCTCATTAGACATGACAGGGCTTCATGCATTTTGCACAAGGCAGATCAGCAGAGGTGGAGGGATAGGGTGGAGGGGTTGGGTGTGATTGGTGCGTCTGATGATGGTGTTGGGGTGGGTGGGGGGGCAAGATACCAGAGGGTGGGAGAGGGTGATAATTGATGACTGAGCAAGCTGCTTAGGTCTGAAATTGGGAACAGATGATCTGCTCATTTATTCTGCTGGTTATCATACACATTTTCCCCTCCTTTCTCTGCTCTCTCTATCTCTCTCTCTGTCTCTCATTCATGTGTTTGTTGTTGTATGTTTGTTAAAACAGATTGCTCTCTTGTATTATGTGAACTTATACTTCATTAAAGTCTGTTGTAAAAATGCAGCGCTCTCTCTCTCCCTCTCTCTCTACCAACCCTACTTCGTCTCTCACTCATACACTCTTTTTCTTTCACCCACTCACCCATTTCTGTCATTAGACAGACTGAGAATGACTTGATGAGGCTGGTATAAATAGCTCAGTCTTGGCTGCGTGTGCTGTGTTTTGGAGATAAGAGGGAGATTGATTGATTCGTTGGAGGCGTTCAATCCGTCCACATTCAGCCCTTTCTCTTTCTCTCCCTCTCTTTTGCTCTCTCTCTCTCTCTCTTTCTCTCTCTCCATACCTTTTTCACTCTTGCCATGTTTCCAGCCAGCTTTAGCACTCTTTAGTACTCTGACAGAAGTATGTGAAACTAACAGAAGAAGCTCGGTCACAGTGAGAGGGGACGTGAAGTGGCAACAGAAGGGGAGAGACAGCAGAAGAAGTATAAGCATGAGATGGACATAAGAAGAAGGCAGATTCAGTTGGAAAAAGCAACAAAGAAAGTCTTCGAGACAAAGTGACAAAGAAGGGAGGTAGGGATAGAAAAGAGGAGGGAGAGAGAGAGAGGAGGTGGAAGAGGAGGGAGGAGAGAACAGGGAATGACGGATAATTAAATTGCCATTTCAGGGTTAATAGCAGTCTTTCTTATCTGCCTCTTTCGACTGGGAGAAAATTGAAGTCCATTAAATGGACAGACCAGAACAGCACAGAAGCAGTAAAGTGTTTAAGAGCACAGACAGACAAATAGAAAAGAAGAGAAGACTGGACAGATAAAGAGAAAAAGAGGAATACAAAGTTGTTACACACAAGGACAGATTTGGTAGCCCTCAGGGTTTTTTGAGGAGGGGACGTGGCCCAGCTAGGTTTCTGGTTGGAGTTGCTCAGGTAATTTTTTTTAACCATGGAGCTAGAATGGGACAGAACAAAATTGTATGGTCTTACTGACACTTGCTGGCTACTTGTGGTATCTTACTTAAATCACACTTCAACAATAAATCTTTGTCATTTGACCTTGTTTGTCCATGACATTTGTAAATATAAGTACATTTTGCCCATTTACTGACAATTATGTAATATCAAATATCTCTTTCTGCATTTCAGATAAAAAAAAAGCTAAAGTTTTTGTTGCTTTGTTGGATTACATGGCTTGCAGCTACAAGTAACTACCCTGAAAATCATCATAACAGAGTCCGTACGGTTTCTGCTCACCACCAGATTTCCACATAACCCATTTCCACAGACCTCTCCACGAGGCTCCCCGCGCACAAGAGGATGAACGCAGCAGGACTAATGGCATGGTGAGCGCTCTCAGCATGACCTTACGCTCAGTCGCCTCTCAAAAAAATATATGGCGAAAAAGCCATGTGGCTATTAACCTCCGACGCATGTCCTGTTTTCAGTTACCATGGCTACAGTCACAAGAAAAGGACAGCTTTTTGCCTTTGTCGTGTGCCTTTTTTTTTAATCTCATGGCCACTTCTGTAAGGTCTTCTGCTGCCCTCAAAAGCAGGGCAAGCAGGGCTTCCTCTTTATCTTAATCTCGCGCGTAAAAACGAAGGATGGACAGTGGAGAGCCATCTACAAGTTTTGACAGCTGATTCATGGATTCTAGGCCTGCTAATAGGAGCCTCTTTGACGAGAACTGACTAATTATGCTCTCTAGCAAATCTCCATAGACTTGCGTCAGGGGAAATTGATTGAAGCACGTCAGATGTATGAATTATTTCCCCTAATAACTTAATGGCTGCCATTTACTCAGCTCAACACAGTCTCTAATAGAACACATCACTGAACGGAAGTTTCAAGACCTTAGCTGAACCTTGAACAGCAGCAAGCCTTTTGCTCTCCAATCATTATGAAACACAATCTAATGTTCTCTTTCTTCTTCCCACCCTCCCTGCAATTGTTACACAGCCCTCAGATGTAGGCCTAGTCTGTAAAGCACAGATTTCAAAGTGGCTCACACAATATCCAAATGGAATCTTCCAACAATCTAGAAAATAGTCACTTCCAGAGCCATATAAAGGGTATGTATGTCCCTTGTATGTATGTCCCTTTATATGGCTCTGGTCACTTCTATGCAGTATTTTTAGGTGTGGTTGTTGACATGGTTACAGCGCACCATAGGTTTGATGTTTGTTCTCAGTTTGCTTGGCTTTGAATCCATGATCCTTTATAGCTTGTATTCATAGGCGTTACGCCTATTGTGATTTGTCATTTTTGTGAGGCATTTTTGTACGGATAAAAGGTGAATGACAGGGTGCAGGTTTAGCACACCAACATCCTGTCTATGGAGATTATGTGGGTCTACTGTATGAGGTAAAACATACACTGCAACTTAGGCCTTTAGGATTGACACCATGAAAAGGGATTCATGAGCAAGCTCTGATGTCAAGGGACTGTCAGCTCTTTCTCTCTACGATTCCAACAACGACAGCAGTCAAGAAATATGGAGACAATATTCACATAAATATCCTACATTCCATAAGGCTGCCTAGAAGTCTCACAGAATCTGTTAATTTACATTGGTAGTGTTTCAGCTGGTCTGCAAGTATTTGGTGTTCCGCCTCCTGGCAAGTGTTTAGGCTGAAGAAAACAGTACCAGTATTCTCCAACAGAGGTCAGACATGAGAAATGGGATAAACTTTTGAAAGATGAGATACAGATCTTTTTAATGATTTTCTGTCATTCTCTGCGTCTGACAGAAAGGGCAAACAATTTCACCCAGTCCATTGAACAGGTCTCAAGACTGAGGATTTTAATGAAACAAAATCAATCCAGGTGAATGTACCAATATAAACTGCATAATTTGATCCTATCATTGATACGGAAAATGAAAACTTCAAGGCATATCTAGCACAGCTATCTCTGCAACTCCCTCCTGCAAGAATAATTACTGGGATGACTGTCACATAATCACAGTCAAATAATCGTCAAACATAGAAAACCTTTATGCAACCTACAACATTAAAACCCTCCAAACTCAAGCTATATTACTTGCAAGCAGTAAATGCTTTTTACAGGTTCTTAGTGGTCTCCCGACTCAAATGATGGCTACATGTAGAGAGAGAGAGAGACAGAGAAAGAAAGCTAGGGCACCAGACCACGCTTTGGTGGATGTGAACAGTGTGTCTAGTGTTCGTCCTTTCACTCTCTCTCTCTCTCCCTCCGCGTAGCGAGCCTCCGGGCAAGTGAACGGAAAGGTCAGAGCCATTTTCCCCTGCTCCTCTCTCCCCAGGGCTGTGCCACATCCCCTCCCACCTGCACCACGCACCTGGCCTGCACCAGCTCTTCCCTCATAAACTCCTCATATCCCAGACTGCACTGGGGCATTTCCATTTAACTGGGCCCATGATAAGAGTCCTCGCCAGCCTCACAAAACTGTCTTCCAGAGATGGAGCCGGCAGAGGTATTTATAGATCAATGTTTTGATATGTAATGCTAATTACACATGCATGGATTAAAATGCTAAGAAAATTAATGTGTGCAATTAGCCTTCCAGCCACACTCAAACCAGATCTGAAAGTGCGTGGCTTTAGAGGGATTACGACTGAAGTAATTACATCTTTTCAGCATACGGCACTTAAAAATTATTCAGAGATAATCATCTATTTATAAGATTTTAAAGACAGTGGTTATACATATTACCATAGCATTCTGTTTTGAAGTGCTTAATAAAACCCCCAGTAATGTTTTACAGCCATATGTCTCTCATCTGGAAAACCCACGTGAAACTATAAGTTGTTTTTTTTAAGACGGTCATGGCCTTTTGAGGCAAACAATAACACAAAAGTTTGATAAAAATCTGAAGGTCTGTTCCTTTGAAGCAGATGTTGTTGGATAAATAAATGCATGATGTCTGACAGCAATAGCGGTCTGACAATCCCTTTCAAAACAGCTTAGGGGTTAATGGTGAATACAGCTGGTACTGAGGGATGCCACCACAAAGGCTTGTGCAGTCCTGAAGAAATAAATACAGATGGAAAGCCAGATGTTTGTAAATACAAACAGCTTTATCCAAGCCAGCACAATACACACAATATATCAGTCATTTCAAGTGGATCAACTGAACTTTTTACCTTTCTAAAACTCCATATAAAGTGTTACTAGGAGGAAAGGCATTTTCTTGACTCAACAATTTACTGTTGTTTAGTCAGAATTGCGCAAGTGGGGCAACAAACAGCGCAACGCAGAACACAGAGACTTGTAGCCCAAAAGAAACATAAGCCAATGATTTGTGTGTTTGTGTGTGTATGTTTTTGTGTGTGGGGGGGGATGTGTACATGTTTTTGATTGCCTCTAAACAACATGGTAAAACGTATGAGAGCATTTGTGGGAAGTGATTTAAGTGTGCTTACAATGTGTAATCAGATACAGGGCGTGTATGCTTTTGCATATGTGTGTTCACTGGAGAATCTGACTCTATGCTAATGAAAAGCCTGTGTGTTCAGATATATTACTGTATGGGAATATTCATGCATGCGTATGTTTGTTTGTGTGTGTGTGTGTGTGTGTGTATCAGTTTGAACTCGATTTTCAGTTGACGTTAAGCTTTGTGATCATTTTTGGTAAGTGTGTATATGCATGCTGGATTTGTTCATACATTCTTGCCTAAAAGCTTTATTTTTGCAAAATGTGATGTTATTCATAAAAGTGCTGAAGTTCTGCCAGAGCACAAAATCACAGACCATCTCAAACAATGAGAGGAGGACAAGAGACAGGCAAAAAAAGAATAGGAGAGAGACAGACAGACAGATGGACAGAAAGACAAAGAAATGGAGAGGATGGAGGAGGAGGAGGAGGAGGAAGGGAGGAGGACAAAGACTGAAGCATAGTTTAGATTATCCTCCTTCAGATGTGTCTGTGTGTGGCAGTGGGTCAGCAAGAGTGTCGGGATGGTGCGGGTGTGAAAGTTTGTGCCTGTGAGGATGGGGGTGCGGGTGTGGGTGAGGGTGTTGGTGTTGGTGGACTTCAGCGCTGCTGGCGTCAGGCAGAGACCCCTGATCGATTGAGCTCTCCGAGGGAGACTGCTGCGTGAGTGCCCCCTCCTGGTCACCTTCCTTACTGCAGGACTGGCAACTGCACAGCAGGATGCGCTCCACCAATTTGTCAACACGAGGAGTGTCTTCGTTGCCTGGACACTGCAAAGTAACCTGAGGAGGCAGCACAAAAAGCCGTGACATACACACAGAGATATGACCCAATATACATACAAATATAGGCACGTCATTTATATGTTATCTTTCCATTAGTTCCTTCTCTCTCACTCTCTCACACAGAAAGAGAGGGAGAGAGAGAGAGAGAGAGAGAGAGAGAGAGAGAAACGCACACAAAGCTATTTGAAATAATGAATATTTGGCTGTTCGCGCAGTCACCTGTGGCTGCACTCCCATTCTCCCACCCCACCTGGCATAATCTCAACATAAATATACTACAGTTCTTACTCTTGGAGCCAGCACATTGAAACACAAGCGGCAGAATAACTCTCTGGTGAGAGAAGTGAGAGGACATGTCAGTTCAAAGAGGCAAGAGACTGAGGACTCTGTATTCCCAATTCCGTATCTTAAGCTTCCTTGACAGTGTCACAGATGACCCAGGCGCACAAGGAACACTTTTTTTTATGACAGTGTTCTTTTTCGCTTTGAGAGTTTTCAATTTGCAGCACTGCCTGACCAAATTTGTAGAAGATTGTAAAAAATGTGCAGTCCGTGTTTCTGGCCAAATTTACATTCATCCCTTCCATGCTCCTTAAGCAATGTGTTGATTAGTTGGAATGATGAATGGCTCAGTCAGTCTTCATCAACTTTGTTAGGCTATTTACATAGCCAGGACTGTTTGTCTGAGCACCAAAGATTTCTTCTGAGAGCACAT
>JASCQY010000232.1:15532573-15543545 GCA_030264315.1 Sardinella tawilis
CTTCATCAACTTTGTTAGGCTATTTACATAGCCAGGACTGTTTGTCTGAGCACCAAAGATTTCTTCTGAGAGCACATACTGTATACACACCGTGTATTACACAGCATACAAAGAATGAACAACTAGAGTGGCATAAACTGATCAAATAAAATTAGATAGAAATTAGATAAAAGTAGATATATGCTTAAAATCATCGCCTACATGTAATACTGCAAACACTCTCTGGTTACATCCGGAAAGGGGCCCTAATAAGACCTGTACCATGCTAAGATAGACCCATGTATGTTTTCATCACATTGAATCTACAGTTTATGTGACAGCTTACCACACTTTGATTCTGCCTAAGATGCTGTTTCTGTTTTCTTATTTCAGACTTTCTCAGTCACCAAGTCTTGTCATGGCAAGCTCTAGAGTAGATGATCCAATTTCACTAGCTTCCACGGAGCGAGTTCTCATTGCTGGCCTTGTTTTGAAGTCCAGTATCCTCTCAAGCCATTACTTCTATTTTAGCTCTTTTGGATAGAAATGTATGACTAACCCTGTTTCTGCTCTGTGCTGTAGCTACAAACTTTAGGTGAAAACATCAGCTTACCAAGTCCACCAAAATCCTAAATATTATGACATATGAAAAAAAGGGAATGAGCATTGACTGTGTGTGTGTGTGTGTGTGCGTGTGTGTGTGTGTGTGTGTGTGTATGTGTGTGTGTGTGTGTGTATGAGAGCGAGAGAGAGAGAGACAGAGAGAGAGAGATTGCTCTTGGCAATGCAATGTACTATTTGTTGTGCCAATAAAGCTCACTTGAATTGAACTGAATTGAGAGAGAGAGAGAGAGTAAGAGAGAGAGAGAGAAAGAGAGAGAGAGAGAGAAAGAAAGAGAAAGAGAGAGAGAGAGGATGTTTTTAAGTTCATAGTGCTCAGCTAGAAGCACAGCCACAAATCCTCCTACTCACCACTTCCCACTGTGTCTGTGCTGGCATGCAGGAGTCACAGTGCACCAAGGACTCAGTGGACTGAGGAAAGGTGTTGGGCACACTGTAACTGAAGCACTGCCCCAGGCATGCCCTAAGAGGAAAGTAGGAGTTAACTGCTGGACATCTTTTACATGAACAAAAGAAGCAATCCAGTTTTGTTAACACACAGGTCTGTACATGGATATACAAATATGAAACGACTCATTGATTTTCATATGAACTAGAGTTCAGACCTAACGGGGACAAGAACTTATCTTTTAATCTTGCTATCTCAGCCATATGTTCCAACATGAATGTGCATGATATTTGTTTAAATGTGCGCCAATCTGTGCAGCCATCTATGAGGAACTGCCTTAGGAAGCACAGCTGGGGTGTTCCTGGGTCTCTGTCAGTGAGTTTCCTCTAGTTGTACTGACCTGTTTTCTATAGAGCGGGATTGGCAGCCTGTGTGCCCGACTATCTGTGTGATGTTCTTGGCCTCGCACCAGGCGCTCTTGTCAGGGAACAGCGCCAAACGGTTGATGTGCGCAGGAGGGGGCGCAGAACACAGCGCGAGAAACGCACAACCAATCAGCGCACCAAGCCACATAACTGCACCTGGAACAGGTCAGGGAGAAGTTTTAAGACATATCAATCCCCCCTTTCCAACAACTGAATATGTTATACCTGAGAACAGGGGGTCCATAGCTGTTCGGAAATGTGTGTGTATGATAGGGAGTTAAAGTTCCAACGTTTCATTTTGACGTCAATACACAAAATTCTCAAAGATATTTCCTTTAAACCACTAGGCCTACTTGATTAACTCCGTCTATTTCGTCAGTCACTACATTTCAGACCATCCGTTGTACCAGTCAGATTCAGATCATTCACGTGGCCTATTTGGTCCCGTGTGTGCCAAGTGGAGAAGAACAATACCGTTGGCTCAGACCAGCGGGCAACTAGAGACGGGGAGAGATGTCTGTGAGATATCGCCTGACTTCAATAAACTTTAGGAACACTGCGTAACGATGCGCCCACGAAAGAGAATCTTTGTTTTCAAACTGCGACCGTCTGGCTTGAAAATGTTCATTTTATCTCATAACCACCCGCATGTAATTAGAAGTGACAAGGGTGTTTATAAACAAAATATAACATGTAAACTGGTCTACTTTGCCATGTTTTCACACAACTGGCATTCCACACAAATTCAATACCCATGTCCGACTTCCTAGCAGCCTGCGGCAGGGAAAGCGAGTGCGTGAGTGGGGAGAGGGAAAAAGAGTGAGAGTGCAGCCGAGGGTGGGGGCAATAACTAAATTAGCTGTAATATACCATTTTCCCCAATTAAAACAAATGGCACAATGTTTAAATAGCTCTTCTTGCTGTTTTAATGCCATTTGATACAGGCATGGGGGGTGATTATAAATGCGTATTAATTAATCTAAAGTTTGGTTTATTATTTAATGCCAAGTTGCTGGTTAACACTAGGCTTAAGTCGACAGGACTAAATCATTTAACAAATGCGTCTCCATGTCATGAGTTTATGGATTACATTAATTATGTGTAGCCTACAGTCTGTCCAAACAGACGCGGGACAGTCCAAATAGGCTACCCTATAAACAGAGGAGGTTTCATGTCATGTTACAAATATTGTTAGGACTAGGGATTTCTGTATTCCTGACCATTTATCACCGACATCTACTATAAAGCGATCTGTTCTCCTTACACATGCAGCGGGCCCACAATTGCAGTCAATGCTAAAAGAGAAGTTGAAACCAAGTGTACTTACGTTTAGGAACCACTGAAACGTCCGCTGGCACCGGAGATATTGCCCGCTGAATCCCCTTTTCCCAAACCGACCGCCTCTCTCCGCGGCCCCTCTCTGTCCAAACCAATGGACGCAAGAGAGACGAAGAAATGGATGATACGTTGTAGATTATTGGGAATTAAATTAGAAATTCGGACGGAAAGAAAGACAAAGTTCCTCCTGCGTCCGATCTTCTAAGTAAAACAATTACATCACCGAAAGAGGGATGAGGAGCTGGAACCGTGCAAGGAGCGCACGTAAGAAACCCAATCTATCCACATCAACTTCCGCGGGTCCCTCCCCTTTGTCTTTAAAATTACTTCTCCGCGTAAAAATGGAATAAATCTGACAGTTTTTACAAATTTGAAAAGTTTTGCGCGCAGGCAGTCTATTTCTGTCCCTGCCGCTTTCTCTTGCTATGCTGCTGTGGACTCATCTAACTAGGCGCGGCACCGAGGCTTGTCTCTCTGCACGCTGCGTATCTGATTGAACAAAAAAAACAGTAAGGATGTAGAGAGTTCGCCAGGTCGAAGTGTTTATGGCTTTGTGACAACATCAGTAATCCCTCTTAAGCCATACAGGCAGTCGTCAAGGCGTGTCTCTCCCTGTCAACTCTAGACAAATGGTTTATGAGGACAAATTGGTGACTCTTCCTTCAACTTTAGCTGAGACTCTTCTTGTCACTTGAGGACAATGTTGCTACGGTTGAGTAAGTGTAGGTTATGTCCGAAGTTTCCCTCCTCTACACTGCATGATGCAGTTACCAGTAGTCCATCATCATTGGATTCTGAGCCTTATTTGACATGCGTGACCTGCAATCTACCTGCGCGCAAAAAAAGTAACAGTGTCAGTAACTAGATGCCAAGTTAATGATACTGGGTCAATTTTTGGCGATCTGAACTAATACCCTATAACACTGTAATGTATTTAATATGTATTAGGCCGCAATTAAAAGAATGAACATAGCATTTACAACATTTATACATCCAGTTCCCTCTCTAGGGATTTCAAAATAAAGCGTCTAAACAGAAAAAGTAAAATCTGTGAATGGCATAATGGTACAGTGAGATCTTCTGCACAGCATGTGCTTTCTGTTTGCTAAATTGCATCACTGTTCATTTCTCATTGCCCCTGCTGAATAGGGCCTTTGTAGGCCATGATCTCAGCACTGGACCTTGGGTAGGAAATTCTCCATCCTAGTTCTCCTGTAGAACATTATTTGGTTATCAGACCAATTAGATTTCAGGAAATATTCAGCATTGTTGTTCTAGTAGCCAATCAGGCTTCTAGGTTCAAAATCAGGGGAGGGGCCCTCAACTCATACAATCTGTAAGTCCATCTCATTGTACACCTTATGACCACAGTTGAAGTCCTGCTGACTGTTGACTGAAGCGTTGATGACTTGGTGATGTCTGGCAAACTACTACAGCTATTAAATAAAGGGACAATATGAACACAACTCAGGGGCCTACCTACACATCCAGATCTGGAAAAAAGATTTTGGGGAAAAATGAGAATTTCTGCCCATGTATGGAAAAGTGTAAGTCCAGAGGCCATGCTGACTTTGATATTGAGGAGGATAATATGGAGGCCTTGACAAAAGTTCAGCATTAAAAGTCAACCGATATAGAAACTGACTAAGCACAGCATGACAGTGTTTTGCGTGATAGGTGTTTATGATCCATCAGCAGAATCTTGATTCTGTGCAAAAGAGAATCTGTTAGGCAGGCACAGACAGGTACCTGAGGCTTTGCTTGTGCTTCTACCTCTCTCTATGGTTCCCCCCTTGTGCCTGCACTGTGTCTACCTGCAGGTGTTCTGCTTGGATTCCATCCACAAGAACCCCCCCACCCACCCAAGCCACTTCATTCCCTTCATGGCAGACAAATGCTTTGATTGACAGGTGAAGACAAACAGCTGTGGCATTTTTGTAAAGGTGTGAACATGTCTGCCCACTTTGAAAACAAATGCATCACTGATTGTGAGACTAAGCAGCTACGGTACGGTCAAAATACAACTCGGGTGTTTTTTTGTTTTAACGTTGGTTAGTACATCTGTGAATATGTATACTTGCTTTTGTTCCATATTTGTACACCAACAGTGAGATCTTCTGCACTGGGCCAGACTCACCTGTTAGTAATAAGTGTTGAGCCCCTGTCCAGAGCTGGCATTCTAGAACATTCCAAACATTCTGCTGCACCAGGGGGCTGGACAAACACACAGCTTATGATCTCCCTGCGCTCACACACTCTCACTTGCTATAAATGATGGGAACTAACAAAAGCCGTCCGGGGCATACATATTTCAGTCACAGAAGCTTGCAGGGATCCTACCTCCAAATAAAAAAAGACAAGGAAAAAAGACAATTGTTACGTGGTGTTCCATCCCAGGTATGGTCTGCACATGAAACCCCTTAATGCATAGTCCATGTATGTAAGGGTCAGGGTCTTGAAGAGAGAGAGAGAAAGAGAGAGAGAGAGCAGAACGTTGCAGTCATTACACGTGGAACGCTGCCTCTGATTATCTTCTCCCTGCTGTGCAGGTCTGTTTCTGCGTATGTGTGGATTGCCCGGCAGCTGCTGATGAAATCATCGCTCGGCTGTGCTGCCCTGTTCTGTGGTCGGCCGACATCTTGATTTGAAAGCGTCCATTTCGGCATATTTGAGGACAATTATGGGAAATAACACTCATTAGTACATGATTAACTGCTCTCTCCTCTCTGCAATTATCCTTTAATGCTGAACGTACTACAGCCTTGGAAAACAACAGATCTCCTATTCCTGCGCAGACACAACACTTTTATTTTGTGTGCTGGTCACCCATTTATTTTGCAGTTAAACTCAACTTGTTCTGGTGTTATTTTATTTCATGCTTTTCCCACCCTCACACTTTCTCATCATTTGTCTTTTTCCTCCATCTCTCTTCTTCTTTCATTCTCTCTCTCTCTCTCCCCCCATCCCTTTCCTTTAGGGCTGCAGGTGCTGAACCTGGCTCCCATTCCAAACCAGCGGGAGACAAACTCTCCTCTCATTAACACACAAAAACACTCATTCTCTTCCCCTCGCCCTCACGGATGTGCATACCACGAGGGCTACGCCGAAGAACTCGCAGTCAAAACTGGCTCATGTGGACAGCTTTAAAGCAGCCTCAATCACATAACTCAAAATCCAGACACACAAACCAAAAGCCTTTGGAAGTTTGCTGTCTTTTTTTCTTAAATGTCATTACTTTAATTATTTTCATTATGGTATGATTAAATAAACAACATTCTTTCCAGACACAGCAATTACAACGGTGACAGGGAACGGGACGTGTGGAGGTAGCGAACAAAAGAGTGTCAAGCAAACAGAAATGAGCAGCATGACTGATGACGGCAACACACAGCAACTCCTCCCAGACCAGCACCTCCCATGGTCCTCTACTGATCCTGAAACAGAGAGAGAAAAGAGAGAAGAAATGCTTGAGAGGAGGAAGAGTGCAAAAAAAAAAAAAAAGAAAGAAGGAAGAAGGAGGCCAAGGTCACCATATTCAACCATTTGTTCCCCCATACATTCACCCCCTAAAGTTAAGGGCTTGTATAACACTGCAGATTCCTTACAATTAGGTTTGTTTACTAGCAAGAATCCGGTAATGTGAGACAAATCATAACACAGACAGACTTAATATATTCCGATATACTGTGATACTGTAGGTAAGGACTCCTTAGGAGATATGCGGTTTTCTTCTAATTCTAATGACAACTGTTCAAATGGTGGTTGGTCTGTGTGCGGCTTTCTGGTAAACTTCAGCACTAAGGCTTCCATTCCCCTAAACCAACACCATTCAATTCCATGCATAATCCAGAGAGCATAAAACATACATTATTTTTTTAAAATGTGTTGGAGTGTGCTTTATGAGCAGTGGGATTGTCAACTGCAATCGCTGTAAAATCGAATCAAATAGCACCACTACAATACAACCAAAAAAACAAACTGGTAACCTGGTTGATGCATTTTGTGAATAGAGTCAGAAAACCTCCATGTTGTGAAACTCATATGCGCACAAAATATATTCCCACAACCCCCTTCTTTGCAACATGCACCCAGTATGAACACCACTTGCACTGATCCATACAAGCTTCAGCACAATCAGTCGAATCCTTTGACAAACAATGAAGCTCTGGGAGGTACTGATAAGCAAAGACCAATATTGAATTTCTCCCCATGGACACACTAGGTAATTTCCCATGCATGCCTACCTTGACCATGTGTCCGTGCAGTAGGTATGGTGACCTGAAGTCATGCTGGCAGTTGGAGTAGCCCATTCCGAGCCCCATTCCTGCACTAAATGCCACTGGCCATGTGCGACCTGCACATGACATCAACAAACGAACAACAGGTAAACAACAAACATGTACAGTACAAAACAAAGAATATATACTTGACACTACGTACCAATTACACCAAATATTAGGTTACCTCAAAAAAACAAAAAAAAGAAAAGAGCCAGTACACCCTTGTGCAAATTCATTTCTCTCCATTCTGTTTTAATTAATTTGCACGAGCCCTTACATCATGCGGTTGTGGCAACAGTGAGACTAAACTGAACAAGCAGCTACCAAGAGCATGAAGGTTCTGGGGCCGATGTCCATGAAACACACATAAGGACAGACAGAAGGATGTAGCAAACACATAACTAAAAACATACAGTACATCCCTAAGTGTAATACTAAAATATTTAGTTACACTTTTTATTTAGTGGTATCAAACTCACGTTTGAATAACAGGACGGAGAGAACTATGCCGACTCCAAGACCAGTTCCTAAGGGAAGGGGGGAGAAAGAGAGAGGGAAACAAAGAGAGAGATGGTCAGAAGAGTTAATGGAAATGCTATAAAAACAAACAAACAAAAAAAAACACCAGTCGACAACATTCTAGGAAATGAACTGCACACACACACACACACACACAGGTATAGTATGTCCAACGCGAGAGGAAGTATGTCTGCTAATAAGACAAGGTGGGTGGGGGAAGTAAATGTGACCTCTGACCCTTAAACTGGTAAAGAGCACCTGCCCGCCAGACAACATTCATTAGACAGAGAGGGGGTCTGTATGTGGGGGTGGGGATGGAGGGAATAAGAAAGAGAGTAAACGTTGACTACGGACAGAGATGCAGATGGAGAGACGACAAACTTTGGGGTGGTTGGGGAGTGGGGGTGTTGGAATACTGGGTGATGCATCTGGTCAATGCAGATGGATAGACACACAGATAAACTAATCCCTGAATATTTTACTTGAGAAGAAAGTGGACTTGAACTGAAAAAGAAAGAAAAAAAAACATAGAGAAGAGAATAGGTAAAATGACAAAGCTCTTTGTGTTTGTGTGTGTGTGTGTGTGTGTGTGTGCGTGATCAAAGTCAGGCAGGGGCCCAAGCGAGAGGGGTATGAGCTGGACAGTGGAGCGGCCGAGGAGCCGAGGACTGTGGGACAGGAATGTGTTTGTGTTCTCAGCTTCACCTCGCTGCGCTGCTCCACTCCACTCCACTCCGCTCCGCTCAGCTCAGCGCTGCTCTTCGGGCAGCCTCGCCCCACCCAGCTCCACGCCAGCCAGCAACAGCAGAGCAGCAGCAACACACACAAACAAACGCACTCCATCTCTCCGCCACGCTTTTTTCCTTCCTTCTTTTCTTCTCCCTCGCTCGCTCGCTCTCACTCCGTACACTCACAGTCTTCTCCTCTGCATTCTTGGAGCTCCCCCTGTATTCTCTCCTCTCCTTTCCCTCTTATTTTCTTGCCCAACAGTCTCTCTCCATCCTCTCCTGCTTTCTCTCCTCGGCCAATCTCCTCCTTTTCTTCTCCAAGCTCCCCTTTTGTCTTTCAAACAAACCCATTTTATATTCTTCCTTTTTTTCCTTCTTCTTTTCTTCCATTTTCTGCTCCTCCGGATCCCCTTCTAAAACATTCTCTCTCTCTCCCACCCCCCCCCCCCCTCATTTCGCTCCTCTGCCTTTTAATTTGATTCAGAGGCATGTGGCGTAGCCATCGCTTGGCTGCCAGAACACTGCACTCTGCTTACCATTACACAACCGACAAATGTCAAGCACGACCGCGAAGAGGGAAAAAATAAAATAAAAACACCCAACTTGTCTTCATTACTTCAGGAGGGGGCCCTGCAAATCACTGCCTGTTCCATAAACCTCTAAACCCACCCCTCCACCCCCACCCCTGACCCAATCTCTCCCACCGTCTCTGTTGCACAACTCCAGTCGGAGTTCTCTAGTAAAAATTTGAGCAGAACATCCCTCTGTCCCTCCCACTGCTTCTTCATTCGCTTCCAAACCTCTCTCTCTCTCTCTCTTGCTCTCTCTCTCTGTCATTCTTTCTTCCTCTCTCCCTCTTTCTCCATCCAGGGAATCATGAAGAGAGTGGCAGCAACGGCAGCCGAGCCCCAGCTATCCCGTCTGCCAAATGTGCCTGAGGCTGCACAACAATCGGAATTGTCATGAGCCGCCCTCACAATATTTATGCCCTTTGGCCCACCCTCTGCCTCTCCTGCTCTCTCTCTGTGCCCCATCCCTTCTTTTCCTTTCTTTCCCTCCTCATTCTCCGCAAATGCAATCCAACAGTGTGGATCCACGGCGGATTCCCCTTCAAATGAATCACGTCAGTTCAGGGCCTTTAATGTCCAGGGATTCATAGACGTTATGGAGGCCCGCTGCTATGCCATGACCCTTTGAAACTCGGCAGCATGTGGAGGCACATAAAAAAAAAAACAAAACAAAAAAAAACAGCTTCAGCAAACATTTGGAACGAATCAGAATAACGCAAAAAGATGATGGCAAAACAAGTGAGGTTTGCCCCACGTTCGCAATCTTCCTAATGGAGTGAACGCACGAAAGGAAACAAACTGGCTCTGATAGCGATTAACAAATGGAATTTTAGAGCATACTCATGGACCAAGATCAACAATGACGTAGTCTAATACAAGGGAAATATACACCACATTCACATAATGATTACGTCGTCGTCACTTGCAGGCTGTGTTCACATACTGGGCAACGCGGGCAGAGCACCATGTCTCCCCCTCTGAAGCTTCAATCTTTAACTGCCGTGAATCGGCCCGTCATGAAGCATGTTTATGCCAATTAAGTCTTCAGGGCTTAGGTCTTATTGGGGACGTTGGGACTGAGCCATAGACTGTGTTCATATGATGTGAAACACTGTACGCTATTCCCTTTGCAAATCACCCATGGCACGTGCACCGCTGTCAGTTTTTGAAACGCTATTAATGGTCTAGACTGTGGGCTATTCCAAGAAAGTGGTAAAGTGGTAAACCTGGTTTAGTTAACCTGGAGGAAAGGGGTAAACCTGCTAATAAAGTAGCCTTGTGGCTTTTTTTAGGGAAAAGAATTAGGACCAAAGGCTCACCTCTGATCAGGTTTACCACTACCTCTGACATAACATGCCCAGGTTTTCCACTTAACCACCTTTTTGGATTACCCCACAGGCCGCTATCTAAAAATAAGTTGCTGAACGAACCTAAAATTTGCACAACTAAATGAATTGTTAATCAACTTAAGTCAGACAGTTGTCATTCAGCCTATCTTAAGATAGAGGTGATGTCAAATGGTGATGGCCAATTAGACCTAATTACTTAAATCCCCACAATACTTAAAATGAGGAGTTTAGGAGGAAGAGTATGAAGATTACTCAAATGGACAGGCCGTCATCTGCTTGGTGTGTGTTCATGCATTCACAATTCTGTTACACCCACCAATTATAGGAGACATGCCCACACTGGCAAGAGAGTGTGACAGCCCTCTTCAGAAGGAATGCCTCCAATCAAAACATGCGTTAAAAACTGAAATATTTATGGGCCAGCATGAACTGGTACTTCCTGACGTCACAGAAACACTCATCTTTCTTTAGGGTTCTGGTAAAACTCCTTGGCCAGGATATTACAAATTTGCCATCTGGTGGTGGTGTTTGAGTAAGTTCACAGCAAAACAGTTGAATGTAAATGTCTGGGAGTATTTAGATTAAATGAACCGTATGTAAGAAATAAAGGTAAATTAATCATAAAATGGCCCTGATATGTCACAAGACGTTAAGGAATCATGATCATTTCAAATACTTTAATCACTGACAACTAGACTAGGAATACCCATGCTGCCTTGCGCACTCGTTCCGAATTGCTAGGCAGCCTGGAGACCATGGCCAAAATTTTTGCATGG
>JASCQY010000232.1:15563048-15570548 GCA_030264315.1 Sardinella tawilis
TTTCACTGCTTTTTACTACTTGAAAAAGGTTGAAATCATGAACTCATGTAAGATGGTCAGTACTTAGGCCAAGCTATACAGTCAAGAATCAGTCATCAGGTCAAAATGTAGCCAACTGATATCACTATCCCTTTTAATCCAATAAAATGGGTACCGGAACTTTTAAAGCGTGCAACCTTTTACATATTTACTATGCAGGTAACAAGGTCCACACTACCCCACTTTTGCAGGCATTTTTTTCTGTTGTTGAGCTGCTCTCATTGAGTTGAGGACAACTTTCCAAATTGGTTAAGAGAAGTAAAAAGGTATGAATTATTATTAAGGTATCTTATTAAGGTAAGTGCTATTATTTAACTTACTATATGCCGTGAGTAAGCATGGACATAGTCATTTGCTTAATTAAGCATTTTTTGAAGCCCATTCCAATTACTTTTTATGTCGGTTACCCTACAATAATTCCTTTATTTTCTCAATTCTAATTATGCAGGCTACCCCAATTTCTATAAGATACAGTACTATAGCCTATGTGTAAGCTACCTTGATTTAAAGTAGGCCTAAATATTTTAGTCTATTGTAACATGTCAAAAATGCTCCCACATCAATTGCCTCATTTTCTGGACGCTTTGCCACAGTGGATAGTCTATAAGAAAACCAGACCTGGCTCAGTTAGGCCTACTCAGTAGGCTACTGTTGTATTTCCACTTAGCCTAAGATGGTTCGGTGGTCGACTTCTATTTGTACACTGCATACCGCATACACCGAGCAATGTGGGGTTTTCAAACTTGTATCTTTACGGCTAGATGTTCACTGAAATAGGGGACGGCCCGAAGTTTGTTTCCACCTTGCTTGTTTTCTGCACTCCTGTGTCAGCTATGGCATAATACGGACAGCAGGGGGCAGCAAAAGGACGAGCAGGAGTCCTTGGATCTTTGATGGGGCTACATCGTATTGTGGCTGATGATGGGCTTGATCTCCTTGTGCGCTTGAGACACTGATGCAATCTGAGGCAGTTGGTGTGCAAAATTGCTTTATCTGTATACAGATATTCCCATTTGACAAATCATCCAAAACTGTAGGCTAATGAACTATTGTCACAGCAAAAAAGAATGAACTTTAGAATGGCAGAGCAAAACATGTTTTGTCCACCCTTTGAAAACATACCATTTTTTAAGACGGAAACTTTACAGTGTCCTATTCCCAGCGTCGTCTTCTGTCTGCATTGAGTCACACCACTGGCCCTGCTGAGGAGCCATGCCTTTTCTCATTCAAGATGTATAAAATGCTCTCAGCATGACTCCTCTTTGTCAGCTGACGGGATTGTTGGTCGCCCTCTGGATCTACAGGCCAGACTGCTTTTAGTGATATTTAAATGTAGGATGGCTGGTAAGATTTACGGTCCGTCTCCAACCACTTTTATGAGGAGGAGCTGAAAGGCTAAAGCACAGAGAATGGGGGATACCATAAGAGTAGACTGTTACAAGTGATGAAGCAGCAGCACAGATTTAAACCTTATTAGGCGAATGTGGTCGGACGGCTGGGGGAAAAGTTCATTTGCGACAAAAAAGATTTTCCTCCCGTTGTGCTGATCACAACGGTTTAGCTATAGGCCTATTAAATTTAAAAGTATGGTCAACACTTAGCCTTATTTAATAAAAGCTGATAATTACTTTACCTTTACTTTGTAGGTAATAGGCTAACATTTTATTCTGACCCCAGTTGCGTTAGGCTACCTGGTAGGATGATTTACAATGTAGGCTAGGTCGGCACATTTGAAAGACTAGAATTAGTAGGCACAACAGAAATTAAAAATATGTAAGCAAAATATTAAAAAGTAGGCTACTATACTGCATTAAGTTTAGCCTACTTGTAACCTAAGGTGCCCCAGGGTCATTTTAATTTGAAATGTATCAGTACCACTGTCCAAAAAAAGAAAAACAAAAAAGAAGAAAAAATAAATCCAAAGAAAACAAAAAGCCCACTGACCCCAAAGACATACTATAGTAAGTGGAGTTGGTCACAGTTGAGTTTCTCTTGTAATGTAGACCCCTGTCGTTATCCATAGGCTACTTCCCACCCCACCCCCTCTCCCCTTCTCCCCCCTCTCACTCACTCCCTCGTTGTATTTGAACAGGTTTATGGTAATGAGAAGCCTCAAGGCGCAGCACTAGTCGGAGCCATTTTAATCATTCACGCCAACGGAGTGAAGGTGTCGGCGTGGTAGAGGAGTGTGTGTGTGTCTATGTGTGTGTGACTCTGGCAAGGAGACTGCGGTTTCTCACAATTCTGCTGGATTAGCTACTGTGGAGTAGTGGAAGCATGGATACGCCGCAACAAAAGGGAACGACGAGACGGAAAGTTTGAAGGAAGGCTGGTGCAATTTTATAGACTGGAGTCCCAGAAAACAGAACTGAGAAGCGATATGTTCGTCATAAAGTGGGATTTGTTGTTTGTTATTTTCGGGTTGTGTAAACTAATCTCCCTGGCGAATGGCTACATTGTACATATCAACGAGGATGCGGTACCGGGGACGGTCATTTCAAGTGTGGAACAGAGTCGGGCTTGCACTTTGGAACAGGTAATAGCTCCTAAATTCACAAAGCCCTTCATTGAAACTGATGAGGCGGCGGGCATTGTGTCCGTTTCGGGTGCTTTGCATTGTGACTTGCTCCTTTCAAACCCTTTCTCTGTGTATACTGTTGCGGACTGTGTGAGTCACGTCCCCGGTTTCAGGCACCTTCTAACTACTGAGTACAACGTGCATGTACATGGCAGGAACTGTTTAAACAAACACAAACGTAAAACGAAATGGGACCTTGATGTAATAAGTTTGTTAAACGTCAATGGCCATCAGCCCGAGTGCCAAAAGGCTGACACTCATCTCTTCTCAGTATGGGATCTGTTGCCCGGTTCACTGACCTCCAGCAATGTGCACTGCAATATTACCGGGAGTTCGGATTTTTACTTTACTGATGGACAGATATTTGTTTCACGGGCCATATGTTTTAAACGCGAAAGTTTGCTGGAGTTTGACTTGCGCTGCAACAGACGCGGTAAGGGCGCCGCCGAGAGCGTGGTGAAACGGAGGCATGAAAATGCCTATGACATCTCCGTGCACTGGCGTGTGGGTCAGGGCGCTTTCAGACAGGGTTATCTGGAAAAGCTGCTGAAAAAAGCGGCCTTGTCTGACTCTGGTATTCTGAGCAGAAGGAAGCGGAATGTCAACAGTAGCCCACAGTTTCAGCCACCCATGTACCAGGTGTCTGTGCCAGAAAACAAGCCAGCTGGCACTCCTGTGATTGTTTTGAAAGCTGTGGACCCCGATGAGGGGGAGGCAGGCAGACTGGATTACTTCATTGAAGCCCTGTTCGACAGCCGTTCCAACAATCTTTTTGCTGTTGACCCTGTCAGTGGGATCGTTTCCACGGTAGAGGTGCTGGACAGGGAGACCAAGGACACACATGTGTTTCGAGTGACTGCAGTGGACCATGGCACACCAAGGCGCACCGCAATGGCGACACTGACCATCACAGTGAGCGACACCAATGACCACGACCCTGTGTTTGAACAACAGGACTACAAAGAGAGTGTGCGGGAGAACCTGGAGATTGGATATGAGGTGCTGACAGTCCGCGCCACAGATGGGGATGCACCTGTCAATGGCAATATCTTCTACCATGTGATCAACAGCAATGGCACCAATGACGTCTTTGAGATCGACCCACGCTCAGGCGTGATCCGCACCAAGGGTTCTGTGGACCGTGAAACTGTTGACGCCTACACGCTTCTAGTGGAGGCCAATGACCAAGGCCAGGAACCTGGCCCACGCAGTGCCACCGCGACCGTACATATCGTGGTGGAGGATGAAAACGACAATGCGCCTCAGTTCAGTGAAAAGCGATATGTGGTGCAGGTGCCTGAGGACCTGGCGCCCAACACGGAGATCCTTCAGGTGACGGCAACGGACCAGGACAAAGGCAGCAATGCAGTGGTGCACTTCAGCATCATGAGCGGGAATACACGTGGCCAGTTTTACATTGACGCCCAAAGTGGCAAGATGGACCTCGTGAGCCAGCTAGACTATGAGGCAAACAAGGAGTACACCCTCCGCATCCGTGCGCAGGATGGAGGTCGCCCCCCGCTCTCCAACATCAGTGGCCTGGTCACGGTGCAGGTGCTCGACGTCAACGACAATGCGCCCATTTTCGTGAGCACCCCCTTCCAGGCCACTGTGCTGGAGAACGTGCCAGTGGGCTACTCCGTTATCCACATCCAGGCGGTGGATGCAGACTCTGGGGATAACTCGCGTCTGGAGTACCGCCTGGTTGAGACCACCCCCAACTTCCCCTTCACCATCAACAACAGCACGGGCTGGATCGTGGTGGCTGCTGAGCTTGACCGCGAGAGCGTTGACTTTTACAACTTTGGCGTTGAGGCGCGTGACCATGGGTCACCCATCATGTCCTCCTCCGCCAGCATCAGCATGACCATTCTCGATGTTAACGACAACAACCCAGAGTTCACGCAGAAGTCCTACTACATGCGTCTGAATGAAGATGCGGCCGTGGGAACAAGCGTGGTGACAGTGTCTGCTGTGGACCAGGATATCAACAGTGTGGTGACCTACCAGATCTCCAGTGGCAACACACGCAATCGGTTCTCCATCACAAGCCAGAGCGGCGGTGGTCTCATCACGTTGGCTTTGCCGCTGGACTACAAGCTGGAACGGCAGTACGCGCTGAGCGTCACGGCCTCCGATGGCACACGATTCGACACAGCCAAGGTCTACATCAATGTGACCGACGCCAACACGCACAGGCCAGTCTTTCAAAGCTCCCATTACACTGTGAACATCAACGAGGACCGACCTGTCGGCACCACAGTAGTGGTGATAAGTGCCACGGATGAGGACACTGGGGAGAATGCACGGATCACCTACTTCATGGACGACAGCATCCCGCAGTTCAACATCGACGCTGATACGGGTGCGGTCACTACACAGATGGAGCTGGACTATGAGGACCAGTTGTCCTACACACTCGCCATCACGGCCAGGGACAATGGCATCCCTCAGAAATCTGACACCACCTACTTGGAGATCCTGGTGAGCGACGTAAACGATAATGCCCCACGATTCCTGCGCGATCGCTACACAGGTTCCGTGATGGAGGACGTACCCGTGTTCACCAGCGTGGTCCAGGTGTCTGCCACAGACCGCGACTCTGGCCTCAACGGCCGCGTGTTTTACACGTTCCAAGGCGGGGAAGATGGTGATGGTGACTTCATCATTGAGTCCACCTCTGGCATTGTCCGCACACTTCGACGTCTGGACCGTGAGAACATGCCTATTTACAACTTGCAGGCTTTTGCAGTGGACAAAGGAGTGCCTGCTCTCAAAACACCAGTGGACATCCAGGTGACGATCCTGGATGTTAACGACAACCCACCCGTGTTTGAGAAGGATGAGTTTGATATCTTGGTGGAAGAGAACAGCCCCATCGGGCTGGTGGTTGCCCACATATCGGCCTCTGACCCAGATGAGGGGAGCAATGCTCAGATCATGTACCAGATCGTGGAGGGGAACATCCCTGAGGTGTTCCAGTTGGACATCTTCTCTGGAGAACTCACTGCGTTGATGGACCTGGACTACGAAATCCGCTCAGAATACGTGATCGTTGTCCAGGCCACCTCTGCCCCGCTGGTGAGCCGCGCCACGGTCCACATTAAACTGATCGACAAGAACGACAATGTTCCCATCCTCAAAAACTTCCAGATCATCTTCAACAACTATGTGACCGACAAGTCCAACAGCTTTCCCACAGGCGTCATTGGCCGGATCCCGGCCTTCGATCCAGACGTGTCGGACCAGCTGCATTACAGCTTTGAGGCAGGAAATGAGCTAAACCTGGTCCTGCTCAATCAGAGCACTGGAGAGATCCGCCTGAGCCGTGACCTAGACAACAACAGACCCCTGGAGGCCTCCATGAGGATAGCCGTCTCAGGTGAGTGAATGGCCTTTATTGATACGAACACCTATCCTTAGAAAATTTCAAGCTTTGAAACTGTAATTTGAAGTTGACTCAACAACGGTCAGCACTTAGCCTAATTCAGTATTAGGTATTTTGATTACACTGTTTTACCATTATGAAGCTGCAGTGTGATAGTGTTCCTTGATTAGGCCTTGTATATTTGTCACCATGTTGCTGCTTTTGAGAGATGACCTGCCAGTTTGGAATAGTCTGAAAGCAAGTTTGAAACTTCTTTGAAATGCTGCACCTTGAGTGCTAAACTTTTAAGGTCATAGTTTCATTAATGAATGAATTAATTATTGGAGCAAAACTGGGCCGGGGGGATCTAATGTGTAGTGGAACCAGCAGAACCACACCGGATCTTGGCCCGGATCTGACCCTGAACGAGAGTTACCTGCCTTGTGCTTTTGAGATTACAGCCATTTTTTTCCACACAGCATTACACTCGCAGTTTCATGTGCTTTGAAGAGGTCCTTATGAAATGTATAATGGAAAAGGCCACTCCACACTCTGCCCAGCAGTGCTCAGAGCTGCTATATTAAACATGAAGGGGAATAATTAACATTCAAAGAATGCAGCTGATATGGGCGCATGGTGGATGCAGTGGTGTGTTTTTAATACACAGGATTAGTCATCCCTGCTCTGTTTTGTTCTGGCCTTTTTTACATTCCACAGTGGAGCTGGGCTCGCAGCCCACTCGCAGTTAGGTGGACAGATTTATGAAGATGTTGGTTGTTGGGGAAATGTTGCGTTTGGGTTGCCGGGGAGCGCTGCCCTCTCTGTCGCTTGCTGTCATTTGTCATCTTGTTAGGCTGCGCGTGGTGCCACAGTGACTTGATTGTGATCAATGTGCTGTCATGAATTTAAATGGCAGTTTGTGTGGGTGCGATGCATGTCGCAGGATGGCCAGGACCTTTTTTGGGGGGGGGGGGGGGTGGCTTTTTTTATATTTCTGTCAAACTGAAGCACACTTGTGCCTTTTTTTTCTTTTAACCCTTGGCACAATCGATAAGGCAGTGGTCACTTCAGGTGTGATCATGTTAACCTGGAACTTTTAGGTGAAATAATTGTTACCTGTTCGTGTTTTCCTTCCCATGTGTTATTGGCAAATATACTGTAGAAACAGTTTTATTCTGGGAAGACTGACTGGATATGGATGGATTGTGCAATCAATGGTCCTCAGAGCTGTCTCACGTTAAGCTTTTAACGCAATATTTACCTCACTGACACTTTCCAGATAAGTTAATTACCCTTCTCATCTGTCACACAAATCTGTTTAACCCAAATATAACCCCAGATATGGGGACTAATGCCTCTTTATAGCAAACCTGATCTAAACATAGCAAACACATTTGAGGGGAAATGCTATTGTTCTGTGCACTTTAGTTTTCATATTCGACGTGAGCAGGCAGTAAATTCCCGGTTGGCGGCACAAATTACAGATTTGATTTGCAGCAGAAAAATGTGGCAGGAC
>JASCQY010000232.1:15632892-15650017 GCA_030264315.1 Sardinella tawilis
ACTACTTAAAATCGCTCCCCTGTGGTGGCGTACCAGTGTGAGTGTGTGTGTGTGTGTGTGTGTGTGTGTGTGTGTGTTTGCCCTTCCACAGAGTGCCCAAGCGGCCGGTCATCAACACCCCGGTGGTGAGCATCACGGTGCATGACAATGAGGAGCTGCTGCAGCACGCCCTGAACAAGCCCATCACCGTGCAGTTCCGCCTCGTCACCACTGAGGAGCGCTCCAAGCCCATCTGCGTCTTCTGGAACCACTCCATTGTGTATGCATTACTCTCTCTGCCTCTCTGTCTCTCCATCACAAGCAAACACACACACACTCACTCACTCACTCGCTCTCTGTCATACATACACACACACCAATGCACACCTACAACTATACAAACATGCAAGAATTGCAATTTCATGAGCAAATGATGTCAAATTTCTATCCTTTACAATGCTTGACTGTGTGTGCTAATAGTAAGTGTGTGTGTGTGTGTGTGTGTGTGTGTTTGTTTGTTTGTGTTCACAGAACGGGATCCCCTGGGGGCAATGGCGGCTGGTCAGCCAAAGGCTGTGATGTGGTGTTCCGGAACAGCACCCACATCAGCTGCCAGTGTTACCACATGACCAGCTTTGCTGTGCTCATGGACATCTCCAGACGAGAGGTCAGGTCACAGACACACAGACACACACACACACACACACACACAGTGCACATAACACACACTAATGGGAAAACTTTGCACAGGTGATTGGGTTACACACTTCACAGAAATGGCATAATATTAGTCCCTCATTCAAGTAAAGGTTTTGCCTTTGGTCCTCAACATGTAGATGTTATTTCCTCCATCAAGGAGGTTTGTTTTCGGTCATGTCTGTCTGTCTTTGTTTGTTAGCAACATAACTTGAAAATTATTGCATGGATTTGGATGAAACGTGCTGACAACATACATGTAGGTATTAGAACAAGGAACAGATGATTAAATTTTGGCGGTGATCTGTCACACTGTCTGGAATTTGTATTGGGTCAGTTATCCATATGGCCTTGGCGGAGGTCTGCACTCCTCCGAGTGCTTTTCTAGTTTTAGTTTTATTGATGATGCTCGTGCCCTGAGAGAGTGTGTTTTGGATGTACCAAAGTGCACCGTGTGTGTGTATGTGGATCCTAACCCTCTTGTGACTTCCTGGTCCTGGTCCTCCTCCTCCTCACTCCACAGAACGGCGAGATCCTGCCGGTGCAGCTGGTGACATGGAGCACGGTGGGCGTGACGCTGGGCTTCCTGCTGCTCACCATGCTCTTCCTGGCGTGCCTGCGGGCCATGCACAGCAACCGCACCAGCATCCTCAGCAACGCCGCCGCCGCCCTCTTCATCGCCGAGCTCACCTTCATGCTGGGCATCAACCAGGCCGACAACCCCGTAAGGACCCGACCCGACCCGACTCGACCCGACCCGCTCCCACGGCGGCTTTCTTTATTCAGCTCGTCTTGACAAACTCCTTTCATCTCACTTCTCATCTAAACCTCCCATCAGACGTAGTTCATCTAGCTCTCATTGTCTGCCCGCGCTATCTGCCTCCTTGGCTGTTTTATTCATGCTTTATTATGTCTCCTTTTCTTCCATTGCATCAGAGCGCCTGCACAGTCTCACTCATGCTTTTGTTGTATAACCTTGTTTGTGTCTTTGTAGAAATGGGGAAATGATGAACATGTTGTTAAAAATTCAACGTTTCTCTTTCTCTCATCTCCTCCTCTGTGTCTGTTCCCTCTCTCCTCTTCTCCTCCCTGCCTCTCCTCTCCTCTCCTCGCTTCCTCGTGGGGCATCTCTGTGCTTCTGTAGTTCTTGTGCACGGTGATCGCCATCCTGCTGCACTTCTTCTACCTGTGCGCGTTCTCCTGGCTCTTCCTGGAGGGGCTGCACGTGTACCGCATGCTCACCGAGCTGCGCGACATCAACTACGGCCCCATGCGCTTCTACTACATGATCGGCTGGGGCGTGCCAGCCTTCATCACGGGTATGTGCTGAGTATATGCACACACACACACAGGCACACACGCACGCACACACACACACACACACACACACACACATGTGTACAGTACACACACACAAGCACATATATACATGCACACATGTACACACATACAGACACACACAAGCACACATGTACACACACACATATACGCACACACACACACGCGCACACACACAAGCACACATGTACACACACGCATATACCCACACACACACACACACAAGCACACATGTACACACACACATATGCGCACTGTGCCCTTTCACAACCTCATTCGCCATGGGTCAGTCTTTGCACACGGCTACATACAGACACATACCTACTGCATCTTTTTTTGCTTCACATCTTTTTTTATTGAGAAAGATTATGAGAATAGACATGAGCTTAGCTACATTGTACCACTTACGTTTTGACCTGTTATCCCACATGCACTGCTAGATATTCCACTGTCTGCCACAGTGTACCTCTGCAACGGGGGCTTTTCTCTTTGACAATGAATGTTGAATGAATGGTGATGATGTTTTGCTCTCTTTCGGCCAATATCATCATGTTCATGACATTTGGGATGATGATGTGCTGTGCTGTGCTGTGCTGTGCTGTGTCGTGCAGGGCTGGCGGTGGGCTTGGACCCAGAGGGCTACGGCAACCCCGACTTCTGCTGGCTCAGCATCTACGACACGCTCATCTGGAGCTTCGCGGGGCCCATCGCCCTGGTGGTGTCTGTGAGTGTCTCGCACAACACACAGAAACCGTCTTTCTCTCTCTCTCACTCCCTTCCACCCCCATTACAGACACTTTCTCTCAGACATACATACACACAAACACAAACACATTCACTCAGACATACACAGTGCCTGGTTAGTATTGTATATTAATGGCACTTAAGTCATATAGGACTTTGTCCATAACCTGTGTATGTTTTTGCAGATGAACATCTTCCTGTACATCCTGGCCTCCAAAGCATCCTGTGCCATGCGCCACCATAGCTTTGAGAAGAAGGAGCCGCCTGTGTGAGTGCCTGAATCCCGAACAGACGGCCTTATTTTCCCACAGCTGTATGTGACTTAATGTTCATTCCCGGATGCATTTTTCTGTGTGCGTATGTGTTTGTGTGTGTGTGTGTGTGTGTGTGTGTGTGTGTGTGTGTGTGTGTTTAGTACGGGCTTGAGGACGGCATGCGGGGTCCTTTTCCTGGTCACAGTGACTTGTCTGCTGGCCATCCTCTCAGTCAACAGTGACATGATCATCTTCCACTACCTGTTTGCTGGATTCAACTGTGTGCAGGTACGAACTGCTGCTGAGGTTCAGCACAGCACAACTGAACATTTATATTTAAAGAGACACGAATGTGAAAATAAGATGAAAGGATATCAGCGTTGAATGATTTACTGGCGAATCTGAGCCCCACACATTTCCATAATCGTCCACTCTAATGGAGCTAAAATTAATTGTATTGGATTCTTCCTCCGGGGCTTGTGAATGCGGAGCAATTAATTAGTCACCGATGCTGCAGAATGAAGTCCTCACCGCTCACTTCTCGGTCCTCTGCGTCTCCTCAGGGCCCCTTCATCTTCCTCTTCCGCATCGTGTTCAACAAGGAGGCGAGGGAGGCCATGAAGTACTGCTGCAGCCGCAAGAGACCCGATCACATGATCAAGTCCAAGCCCTCGGTGAGTCGCTACGCACCCACGCCGTGGAGCCTGTGCCTCACTGATCAGAGCAGGGGACTGTTTCTTTGCCTTTCTGTCATTGTCATGTATTCTCTCTTTCTCTCTTTTTCTGTCGTTCTTCCTTAAGCTTTTTTCTTTCTTTCCGTCCTCTTTGCCTGCTCGGTCTCATTCTCTTTATCTGTAAATATGAAGTCAAGCCTAAAGATTCTCTTCATCTCTCGCTCTCTCTCTCTTCCTGCCTCCCCAGTCTTACAACTGCAACACCAGCTACATGGACGGGCGTCTGTACCACCTGCCGTTCGGAGACTCCAGCGGCTCCCTCAACGGCACCCTCCAGAGCGGCAAGAGCCAGCAGAGCTACGTGCCTTTTGTCCTCAGGTAACCCCTGGGCCTCCATGGGGAGCCAGGCCTCCATCTCATAAACATATTAAAGCATTCACGATTTAATAAGCAACGGAGATTCTTGTTCTTTGTTGTTTTTATGATTATTTTTACTTCTTGGAAAGCAAGGCCTAGTTTTCATCCTTTGAAATTCTGCCATAAGACGTTATTGTCTTTATTGGTTAAATTATTGTAATGGCTTAATCATTTAGTGTGACCTTTTGTGAGTGAAAGAAGGCTCTGTTCTGTTTGTTACACACAATATACACTTGTGCACTTCTTCCAGAGATGATGTTGGGATGGACAACAGCCAGGCCCACATTGCGCTGAATGACCATAGCTCCCTCTTTCATGATGTGAAAGAACATGTTGATGGTAGGAGCGTATTCCTGTTGTACTGGACAAGCATATTTTCAGGAAACTGAACCTGTAATATTTTGTCAAGTGAATAGATTGCAATGGCTTCAACTTGTGTGTGTGTGTGTGTGTGTGTGTGTGTGTGTGTGATGCCTCAGATCACACAGATTCGGACTCTGACAGTGATCTGTCTGAGCTGGAGGACGACCAGAGTGGCTCCTACGCCTCGACCCATTCCTCAGACAGCGAAGATGAGGACGGGCCATACCCGGAGGAGGAATGCTGGGAAAGCCTGGCCACCGGCTCCGTCAAGCGTCCACACGGTACACCAGCACTTGCATCAACAAACAACACCCACACCCTATAGTTATTAAACCGTAATGAAATAGATGTCAGAACGTTTCATCATAGCATGGCATGCCATTGTATTCCGCTCCTAGTCAAAGTTTATTGTGAGGATAGCTGCTTGAGATGAAGCATCTGGTTTTCAAGGGGATGTCTGCAATCCTGTACATCTGAATAATGAATGCAGTGCATGTAAGGCATGTAACTGTGATGTTAAAATATGGTGTCTGTGGAACTCCATCTATTTTTGATTGTGAATCCCCTCAATGTGCATAGCAATCAGAGATATCAGAAATAGAAAAGAAAGAAATCTTGAAAGCTATATTTTATGCTTTAGTAATTCCTCCAGATGATGTCTCTATTTGACTGTGAGATGCTAATGCGAGTAAATTGTCGTGGCTAGGGGAGTACACAGGTGATGGAGAAGGTGGGACGGAGAAGCTGAGGGTGGAGACGCTGACCCATCCTGACGAGCGATACGGAGACAGAGCAGACGCGTACGGGAAGGAGAACATGCTTCTACTGTTGCCAAGCATCCCCAACCCCAACGCCCATCCACAGAAAGGTAAGGCCATTACAGCATCTGAAGGAGCAATATGTAAATAAATGTATTTGTTGCCACCATCCTGTCAAAGAACAAGTGGATGGGTTTGCTAAAGCGCTATAGTATACCATAATTCCGAGGACCCAGGTTCGAGTCCAACCCGAGGTCATTTCCCGATCCCTCCCCATCTCTCTCTCTCTCTCCACTCCTTTCCTGATGCTCTCTAACACTCCTATCCATTTGGCAAGAAAGCCTAAAAAATGTCTTTAAAAAAAAGTACAAGTGGATGGAGGACCATAGAATGACGAGGTGTTTAGCAATAGAATATGCAACACATACACATGCTTTGTCTTTGCATCATGTCTCAGGCATCTTGAAGAAGAAGCAGCTGTCTCCCATTGCCGAGAGGAACGGCATCAATCGAATCCACAACGAGCTGTCCGTCAGCGCAGCAGGCCCCGCCTCCTCGCGAGGCTCCTCCTCCAGCGAGGGGAAGGGCGGCGGGGCTAAGGCCAGCGTGCCAGAGCAGCTGAACGGGGTCGTCCTGAGCATCAAGGCTAAGGGGACCATGGATGATGATTCATCAGGATCAGAGTGAGTATAGCGCACAACACGTTGAGTATCCCAGTTGAGAGTTGAGGCTGACACTATTAAAGTGGTTGGTGAAATAATGAATGCAATTCATGACATTTACCAGAGTAAAAAGGAAATACGTTTGTCTTTTATTCAGAAAGCCTGATGCTGTGTTAAAATGTTGATTTGCGCAAAGCTGTAGCCTGCATCATCAGCCGATACCAGAGCATTCTACATTGTAATGCAAATGTGCTAAAAAAAAAAATTGCCATTGTTCAAATGGTGTAAACAAACACTGTGAATGGAAGCTCCTAGAAGTTCATGCAAAGGACAAACTCTTACATATCGTCTCGCATATTTGAATGGAGGTGTTTTCCTTACTCTTTTCTTCCCTTTCCTCTCTTCCTCTCTCCTTTTTCTTTCAATTCTGCACAGGGCTTTGTCAGTGCACAGTCGCACAAAGTCTCCTTTTACTTAGCTAAGTAGGGGCGCTCTTCTGCTGTTGTGATACTGTATGTCAGTGTTTTGACTGTGGCTGTCTGGTGTGTCTGTGTGTTCTGTGCTCCAAGTGTTCTCTCCTCATGTCACCACCACATGTGTTAACTGTCCCCCGTCTGCCCTTTGACGTACTGTAGCGCTAACGCTTTAGCATTAGCTTCTTAGAACCCATCATGTAGATGACCTTTGACAACAGCTCCTTTCCAAGTTACAAATGGCTAAAGAGCAACATTTTTGATAAACAATTTACTTTACATCAATATGTTGAACTTTTAAAATATTTTTTTGGTGTTGTTTCCACAGTGCAGAGTTCTACATTCTGATACTTTTTTCCCCCCATTTGAATGTAGATTTTTCCAAAAAAGCTCACAATGAGTCAAGTGTGAGCGCTCAACCCTAGTCCATACTAACAAGTGTTCTTCCTCTCTCTTTTCTCTTTCCAATAATCATAGATTCTTATTTTTTAATTTTCTCCACTGAAGTTTGTGATCCTTGTGATTTGGATATCAGGATCGCACTCTTCGTCTAAGCTTATCATTGGGGCACTTTTTCACTTCCATGACTAAAGACAGAACATTTCTCACACATCCTAATTCTAATACAACCACAAAGCATCTACCATTGTTTTGTCTTGCTGTTGTGTTGGCCCTCATATTGTTATGTCTCATTTCTGGTGTTATCATCCTGACCATAACTCCACAATCTTTATGTTTTGTTTCTTCCCCCCCTCCCATTTTGTGTTTTTCCCATATTTCACCCCCCCCCCCCCCCTCCTTTACACCACACCACCTCCCACTGTTCTCTTGTCCTCCACTTTGTGTCTCTCCATCTCATCCCTGGTCCATCCCCTGCTCTCTCCTCTCGTCCTCTGTCCAACCAACAGCCACCGCAGCACATCCATGTGACCAGCCTGACGGAGGGGTGTGTCTTTGCAGGTCCTAGATCCACACCCCCACATACTGTTTCCTGCCTCCTGACCTTCATGACCACACGCCAGTTTGCTCTGATTGGCTGGAAGAGGAGAAGAGTGACAGGAGGACGTGTCTGAGGAGTCCTTCTGTTTCTCGGTGTCTTAAGCCGTGTTTCATTTAGAATGTTTTACACCTGGAAACCTCTCCGTCACCTCCTTTGTTTTTCCCTCTCAGATTTTTTCTTTCTTTTTCTTTTTTCTTTTTTTAATTTTTGTGTGCCAAACCTCAGGAGCGTCGACTGCCCCAGGTCATGGCAGGGCTGCACTGATCTCATTGAGGCCGTCTCGTGTCTCCTCATTATGGTTTTATCATATCTTTTTTTTAATTATTATTTTATTTTTTGTTTACATACTTGAAGCAATGCACTTTTTTTGGTCGTTTATGATGCCCGGTTCAATGCCATGCTCACCCGTGAAAACAGGAACTTGCCTCCAGTTGCTTTTTTTTTAAATCAATATTATTGTTTTATATCAAACTGAGGAAACGCAATTAAGTTCCTCTTTGGCTGGGTTGCTTGGTTTCGACTGAACACTGCTTCCTGTGGGGGAAGTTCTCCCATCCGATCTCAACCACTCACCATCCCAAGAAAGGGCCAGTTGTACAGTTTCATTTTTATGTTTACGTTTTTATAAAAATCATTTTTTTGTGAAGGAGGATGCTAATCCAGAGTGCAGGTTGTCCCAGATGTCTGTGCTTATGAAATAGACTGTGCTAAGAGGAATCCAGACAGCCATGACTGCCTCTGGACAGGACTACTGACTCCTGACACTGGGAAGGTCAAACACTGAAGGACTAGCATGCGCTGATGTTTTTAAGGACACGTCTTGCAGTATGTGTAACTTTGGGGACTAAAGACAGACATCTAGCTGCTATGGACTAATAGAGAGGTGTTGCCACCACACGTTGTCATTAGATGCTATAAACTGCTGAATCACTGTGGTTCCTCACAAGGCCGTGTGTCATGTGGGCACCTCCAGTTCCGGAATTCTCTCTAAGACTGTGAACCTGCCGGCCTGCCTTGTCCACCACTAGGCCTTTCTGTTTTATAACATCAGTGAGAGACTTTTCAAGAAATCTGATCAGAGGGAAAATACTAAGATGTGTGATGTGCTACAGTGGAGTTTTGATACATAAAAAAAAAAAACATTTTGTAAAAAAAAAAAATGTCAATGAAAACAAAAATGCTGGGAGAGAATTTTATATCATCATTTGAAAATGCCTCCTAATCTTTTTATTTTATTTGTCTGAGAGATTTGCCTTTTGCCGCTTTTGGTTCTGTGATAACTTTGTATTTTATAGATTAGATATGATATGAAGGCCACAGTTGCTGTTTTGTAAAATACTGGCAAATGTGTGATGTTTGTAGATTATGTTACTGTACAGACTTGTATGGCGAGCATAAACTATTCACACTAATACTCCCCCTCCCTCACTTTTAGTCTTCATTACAAATGTACTCATCTTGATGGAAATAAAACACTGACTCCCTGACCATATCACCCTAAGGCCATGTCACATGACTCTTGCAATGAGATGGATTTTCAATCAGTTCATCGGTTTTATTATTATTTTTTTTTTGTTTGGGGGGGGGGGGGGTTGTGTTTAATGTCTTCCACATTTAAGTTATTTTTCCAGGTTCATTTGTCATTTTGAAGGTGTAGATAATCTATAGCTATAAATGACCAGCTTCCAAATGCTGTGTTCCATGTAATTTGACTTTTAATAAGCTCTTTGATTCACAGAGATGTATACAGCCTACATATGCACAAATACACTGGTCTCTGCACTTAAGTAGTGCTCAGTGATTTTTTAAAAAAAAAACAGGAGTCTTACAGGAAGGTTTCACACGGAAGTGAATATGGCCATCTACGCCCGTCACAGTCTGTAAATTATTTTGCTTCACTGTTTACTGAGAAAAAGTGGCAAGTCTGATTATGTTTAATAAGCCAACAGATACGTATTTGATGTCATTCTTGTCTATAGTGAAGTCAAGGTACTACTGAATCAATCCTTTATCATGATCACAATTTCTATTATAAGGGGCTTATAATGTGTGGAAACAATTGTCTTAGTGGTCCAAACTGCCCTTTATATTTCTGGCTTGTTTTGCTGTCTAATTTTCCACATGCTGAGGTGCATACATTTTAAGGAGACCTCCATCGGTTTTTAACCCATTGCTATGTTGTTTGAGGTCACCAAGTCCACTTATTTGGGAAAAAGAATGAGAAATATTGGTACATTGACCGAACAACGAACTGGCAGCTAAAGCTAGCAGGTGGGGGCATGTTAACTCAGGTTCAGTTGAACTTGCCCTACATAGGTTAGCTCCAGCTTCTGGTCCACTGTGTTTATCATATTTTTACACTTTTTCACAGCACTCGGTGACCTCAAAAACAGTGCTGTGGGTTGAAAACGGCCAGAGTTTTCCTTTAAGTTACAGGAAAGATTCATTCTGTCTATTTTACCAGCTATTGATGTCAAAGCTTTAGTGAAACAGGGTAGACAAAACATATGGGTTGTATTTTTCTATGTGAAGCCGCTTTGTAAAGGACCGCACCAAACTTGGAGTAAATGACTGTGTTTTTAACGCTCTGTGTTGTGGGTCTTTTGTTTGCTTGTTTGTATTTCCCTTCCTACTCCACATATAGACATAAATATTATTCATTTTGTGGTCAGCAAAAGTATTGAAGGCTGCTCCTTAGTCTTGCTCAGAATTTATTTGGAACCAAAAAAATGTAATATGTCAGCTAAAACTACAAATAATAATGCATCCCATCCTAGCTCCTTACACATAGTATTCCACATGAACCAGCTTAGACATGCTTTTGGCTGCTCACAGGGGACACTTTGGAATCATTGTCCTGCCCAGGACTTCGTCCCCACAGAGCTCCCAGCTGCTGTGTCCAGCCAGCCTGGGGCCTCTGTCCCTCCTCCCTCTGCGTTCCGTCCGTGTGAGAGCCGTTGCTGTCATCTGCCTCAGTCACCTGGCTCAACTGGGACCTGCTCCAAACGTTCATCAGCTGGAAGCTCCACGTTGGCTCGAGAGACACCTCGATATCTTCCCCACTTTCAACTGGAACAAGCCTGCTCTTCTCTCCTTTCTTGCCCTCAGTAGGTGCCGGCGTTCTCTTCAAAAGGTTTCCAAACCACTGACCCCATCCGGCACGGAGAGGGTGATTCTGTGCCTCAGTGCCAGCTGGTGTTCTCCTCAGCAGACTCCCGAGCCACTGCCCCCAGCCAGATTGTGGAGCCTCGTTCTTCTCTTTCTTTCTCTCATCGTGTGACAATCGATTACGAGTATTTCCTTCGCTACTGGACTCTGGAAACTCTGTTTCCTCCTTCTCCTCCTCCTCCTCCTCTTCTTCTGCATCCTCTTCTTCCTCCTCCTTCACTTTCTTTTCCTTCTGCTCCTCCTCCTCCTCAAAAATATCTTCCATTTTTTCATTTCTTCCACTTTTCTCCTCTGGCTCATCGGATGTTTCCTTGTTCAGTAAGGTCTCCAGCCATGGACACCAGTTCTGCAAAAAAAGTCGCCAGCCAGAAACAGTGGGTCGGACATACTGGCGCATAGAATCCAGTTGGGCTTTGATCACAATGATGCGGGTCTGGACATCTTTGGTCAGTGGATGTTGGGCTCCAAAATCAGACCTGTATCCTTGAACATAGACAAAAAAGAATATTGATCACTGGTACACAAGTAATACACACAATAAATATGTTTTATAATTTGAAGCGTAGCTATGTGAATTATTCTCTCAAATATGATACAGTTAACCACGGGTATATTTCAGAAAGGGGGCGTCTTGTGAGTGTGGACCACTGAAGGTTTGCTAAAATAAGTGAATGTTTTAAAATGTTCTTTTACTCTTTTCCATCTTCTCCAGAATACGCAAAACCTCCTCCTCCATTGTACACATAATAGGAAGAGGAACCTGTGAAGAATAAGAAAAAGTACTGGCTATGCATTAGTTTATTTAAATCCAACCAATTGTCTTGTACAATAGTCAAATCCCAAATGTCAGTAAATGTAGGGGAATGGTTATACAGTATATCATATATCAGCCCTCCCATACCCATGCTTCAGCAGGTCTTTTTACACTGTGCCTGACTGACTGATCTACTATACTGTATGCCACCCACAATGGGCCTCATCCACCAATAAGGTCTGAAGAATTTTCTTAAATGTGTCCTGTTAAAAGACCTGTATTGGTGAACACAAATAATCTAGAAATCTGTGCATTTGAAGAACAAATTTCTTTGCCAGAATGGCTGGTGAATGAGGCCCAATGAGTCTAAATCAAGTGAGTTCAGTACAAGATTAAAAGATTGACGGTTACATAGCTGAGAAGGCCACTAGGATGTGCTAAAGAGGTGAAAAACAAACAAACAAAGCAAAAAAACGGGCACTCTTACATTGGCTTTGAGGATGAGCTCTCTCTCTTTGATCAGGTTTACGTGGGCTTCATTTTGGCCGTATATGCCTATGTGGTAGCCTCTCATGTGGGCCAGCTTCCACTTGCTAAGAAACTTGGTGGCATCCCAGATGGATAGTTTACGACCAAAAATGTTGTCTGTCACCAAATGAAACAGAGAAACAGCATGCTGTACCTTAGCTTTGGCTCGTGTGTCAGATGATGGGTAAAATGTACATACTGAGGATGGTTAGGTCTCTCACTATTGTTGTTTAATCAGTGATACATTTTGAGGTTTTTGCCCTCATTTTCGCACGTCTCAATACATTGTCCACTTTTTTCAAAATCCTTCATAGCCCACTGCGTGCTTTACTAACAAACATGCCTAAGTACAAGGGCCTAAGTTATATTATATTAACATTTGCTGCAAAATTCAGTCATGCTGCTACATCTGTAACATGTTGTCACACATCAGGACTAGTGAAACCCATTACAGCCTACAATGTTCGATCTCATAATGTGTAATATAACCTATATGATCTAACCCTCTTTCTACTAAAGTACATTTAATATCTGTGGTAAAATATATTTAAATCGTTGGTGGTCTCTAGTCGTGCGTAATGCAGGGATGGCTAAACTAAGGCCCGGGGGCCAGTTGCGGCCTTTTAATCTCTTTCATGCGGCCCGCCATGAAGTAAAAACATAAGATGTAATGTGGCCCATTGTTACATTATTCTACGATATCCATCACACATCACAGTTTTTGTTCTGGTGTGTGTTTGTCAATAATATCATTAAACAGTGTAGCATTAGACAGCCTGCAGTCACTCCTTCATTTGAAACTGATTAAAAACTAGAGTCTTAATGTTGCATTGGGGTTAGAAGAGATCACGCACATCCAAATCTATGTAGTCGGGTGCAGGATGTAATGTAGTCGATAGTATAAAGTTAAAGATAATCCGCACACCGAAAAGCTCCCTTATAGTAGGTTTATTTGTGTGACGTTTCGAGCCCTTACGGCCTTTCCTCAGACTACAAGTTAGTTTGTAATCTTTAACTTTATATTAATGTTGCATTGGCCCTTGGCAGCTTACAGTACATGTTTTAGTATGCAGCCCACAAACAAAAAAGTTTGCCACCCCTTGCGTAATGAATAGTGAGGATTATAATGTCTGCAAACCAGCTGTTGTTGCATAGTGAAACTGTAGTGCATAACTGAGACTGAGAGAAGTGTTCATGCAATTTGGATGAAGTGGTCACTGAATGCCTATCACCTGAAATCAGTGTAAAAGAATATACTGTTTGGCTCTATAGTATAGTATATTATAAAAGTAGTATAGTCTACTACTTTTGCTGTGAAAATATTGTTTTGAAAAGGTGAAGATGCTATTGAGACCAGTATGAAAATGATTGTCAAAAAATAAGTTATTTTACCATGAGACTGATATAATGCCTAGAAGACCACTTGAAGGTGGCTGATGAGATCTTGCATGGTTTTTAGCACAATTTTATTTTTGTCTCAAATCATAGGTATCTTCCCTTGATCAGCTTGCTGCCTGCTCCCTGAATACATTGTGAAAAAGTCTCAGGAGACAACACAGGGACTGTAAACGTCAAACCAATACTAGGGGCACAAGCTGTCCATCAAAACATAACAAACCATGTTTCAGCCAAACATCAGCAAGATGGTTGGGTTGGGGGGTTGGGGGGGTGAATTTAAGAGTAGTGTTTGTTTGGTATTTTGGTGTTTACGTGGAATGTCAACAGAAGTGACATCATGCAGGATCTCATAGTGCACCTTTAAGTCTGAGAAGAGTACGCTACTCACAGAATCCTGATTGCGCTGCTGGAGGTGCAACCTGTAGGGCAAGATCACATAATTATCATTTCTCTGCAGGGCATTCTCATCAAAGCTAGATCCAAGCATCAGATCTCCACCAGTAACAGTGGGAGCAATAAATGTGCTGCATTGTACTGTTGCTGGTGGCTCGTGCCACTCACCAACTGTCCTGTGATCTGTCTCCCGCCACTTATAAACTGTCTTGTGCCACTTGCTTATTGTTCTGTGCACGGTCCCGAGCCACTGGCCTAATGTCCCATGCACTGTCCTGCCCCGCTGGCCTTCTGTACTGTGTACTGTCCTGCCCTGCACCACTTACTGTATACTGTCTGTCTTGTGCCACCTGCCAATTGTCCTGTGCACTGTCCCGTGCCACTGGCCTACTGTGTGTACTGTCCTGTAGCACTCATACTGTTTTGTTACTTGCCTACTCTCCCATGGCTCTCGCCCACTGTATCATGAGATGTACTGTGAGTGTACTATTGTGAGTGGCTCACACCACTCAGTCACTGTCTTATGCACTGTGCTGCGCCACTGGCCTACTGTCTTGTGCACTGTCCTGTGTCAGTCATACTGTCTTGTGTCAGTCATTTACCACTGTCCTGTGGGTTAGGTTTAAGGACTTAGATTCAGGGTTAGGTTTGTATCAATTGGCACGTGTCACAGGACAGTAGGCGAGTGGCACAGGACAGTACTCAGGACAATACACGAGACAGTAGCTGAGTGGTGCTGAACAGTACACGGGGCAGAAGATAATATTACAATTCCTTTGGACTATGCCTTATATCTTAAGACAATGCTGACCATGAACCATGTCATTAGGGCAACTGTGAACCTAAATAAAATCTAAATTGTATCCAAGACTAAATCTAAGCTTATAGTGTTTGCATTACTAAGTTGGGCTAGTCTGGGGTAGAACAGAGCGTAGCTGAAAGCATTTAGACAGTACCTCCTTTTTAGCCTTGAGGCCAGTAGTCTTTCCTGACAGGTCTTCGATCTCTACATCCAGCATGCAATCCTCTTCGCCAAAGTCATTGTCATCTGTGACAACCTCTTCATCCTCGACTGGATCATTCTCTGACTCGCCAACAAAGCCATCATCTTCATATTCCTCCTGCTCACCCTCCTCTTCTTCATACCCCTCCTCCTCTTCCTCGCATGTGTCTAGGCTGAAAGTGACCAAGAGTAGTTTAAATGACAAGATACAAGATGAACTCTCATCCAAGAACAGCCCAGATAAGGGTCAATGGAAGCAAACCATAGGCCTAGTCTACATCACAAAAAAATCGAACTTACAACCAAACTTACAAACAGAGAGGGTAATATACCATGATCTTTGTTACAACTGTAGGGGTGCTAACTCAAAATCATCTTTTTAACCCATCCACTTCCATTCACTTGATATCTTCCCAGCTGCAGAAGTATTTGGTAAAGTATGGTAGTAGCTTGAAGAGAGGACATGGCTGGCTTACTTTTTGGCAGGTGACTGTTGGCTCCTTCCATCCATTTTATTCCATTGGGGGAAATTGATTCTGGTTCAGGTGGTTCTGGCTTATGCAGTCAAAAAATGCTGTATCACACGGCTAGTGTTCTAGGGTGGAGTGTTCTAGAATCTTCTGTAGGTCTCATTTGCATTTTTTATGGGCTTACTAGAACATTACCAGAGAAGATGGTTGAAATGGTCAGTAATCAAGGATATTTCTGCTTCCATTTTTGAGTCCATTCTTTACACATTAACCTAATTTGCCAGCAAGATGACTTTGGAGATTTGTTTAATTTGTTAGTTTCAAATAGGTTATTTGACTTGCCCAAGACATTTTCCCCCTTCAAAGGACAGGATTTGCATCATTTTCTAGAAACCAGCCTGCCATCAATCAAAAATGTTTCTACTGAACATGATGGATATTAGATGTGTTATGGCAGTCAAATTGAACCCTTATGTAATCAGGAGCACCACACAATCGATAGTTTCAGAAAATCATTTTATTAAAAAAAAAAAAAAAAAAAAAAACAGTTGTCATCTCAGGATAGCAGTAATATTCCAATAACCAGCTTAAATATAGACTAAAATCACGTCTTCTTTTTTTTTTTAGCATAATACTGGGTATGGACTACTTTTAAAATGCTCATATCTAGTAGCAATCCTATGACAAAGCAGCGATTAGCATGCCTGCTAAGAAAGAAGCATAGTGTGTGCTAGGACATATATAAATACACAAACGCCACAAACACAAGGTCAACACAAATATCTGTGCACTGTTTACATGTATATTTGCAAAGAGGGCATCATAAATAGTGTACATTAGACCCCTGTCAAGGGAATGGGAATCACAAACAAAACACCTATGACTTACACAAAACACACATGGTTCCTTGGTCACTACAGTCTATCCATTTGGGTAGGAGCCAAAGGGGATGTCTCTCTCTTTTTCTTTTATGGAGTGTGTGTGAGAGCATGTTTCTGCACACGTGCTCATGACGGAGTGTGTATGTGTGTGTTTTTTTTTTTTTGTAAAGTGTATCTCCGTGTGTGTAACCATGCAGGCCCATATGTGTGAGCGTTTTGTTGCTGGCACGGTCAGTTGGAGTCGTCCAGGCTGCTGCTCTTGCGCTCAGGGCTGAGGTTGCACATGCGCACCATGATGCTGTGCAGACTGGGCTGCACGATGCCCAGCAGAGGGCGCTGTAATGCGTCGCCGTTCCAGCACGCCTCCATCAGCTGCCAGCACTCCTCGTCAAAGGTGGCCAGACGCTCGGGACGTGAGCCTGAGGAGAGACCGGAGGGGATGCAGTCAGTGGCGTGTACGTGAGATCGGACGACCCACACAAACACAAACACGAACACAAACACAAATACATAAGCAGTAGAAGCAGCAGTAAGACAGAAAGACAGACAGGCGTGCACGCGCACACACACACATACAGAGGACGGAGCAGCCGGTGAGTAAGACAGACAGACAGACAGACAGACAGACAGACAGACAGACACACACACACAGGCATCATTTGTTGAGAATGGGACAGATTTCTATGCACACAGACAGACAGTGACTTATCCGGAGTTAACAGGGGGACAGGCGTGCACTCAAACTCATACAGACAGGCAGGCAGAGACAGACACACTCTTACACACACTCAAGGCAGAAATCACACTCGGACACACGCATCTTCACACACCGACAGACTGAGAATGAGTCACTCACAGACAGACAAGAGGGGGGGGGGTGTTGTCAGTGAGACAGGCAGGCAGACAGGCACACACACACACACAAACACACACAAACCATGAGTCATTCAGACTGACACAGACACACTCTAAAACAGACAAGTGAGCAGACAGACAGTTCCATGCCATGAGGCTGAGAGAGGGCCCTCCACTTTATGATGAAACGAAACAGAAGGTTTGGCTCACAGCACGTGCGCCGAGATGGAGGCCAGAGATAATGGCCCTCATTTATCAAACCAGCGTAAAAACCAGCGTAAATATGAGCGGAGAATTCATCGTACGACAAGGCCCAC
>JASCQY010000232.1:15657701-15671038 GCA_030264315.1 Sardinella tawilis
GAGAGAGAGAGTGTGTGTGTGTGTGTGTGAGAGAGAGAGAGAGAGAGAGAGAGAGAGAGAGAGAGAGAGAGAGAGAGTGAGTCAGGTAACAACAATTAAATGAAAAGATAACAACTCGTGGGAGTAGGCAATAAGTGATGTCAACCTGTTGATCAGGTTCCTCTCTGACTCGGGAACTCAAGCTCCAGAACTCAAGCTCACCTGTTTGATTTGCTCCCACACTAACCGCGTCACAGACGAGCCAGAGTGAAATGTCACTTCCACATGGTAGGCAGCATTCAGGATCTGAGAGAGAGAGAGAGAGAGAGAGAGAGAGAGAGAGAGAGTGAGTGAGTGAGTGAGTGAGTGAGTCTGTGTGACTTACAAAGCAGCTATATAGCAAGCCTTATTTATTCACACTGCTAATTACGGAATACAATGGAAGTCTAGATGTTTTGAAATAAGCTCCAACGATTTGTAACAGATCTTTTCCCCTGACTATTTCAATTGAATAGTCCTGAAAAGGGGTGTGTGTTTGTGTTTGTGTTTGTGTGCGCCCATGTGTGTACCTGCTTCAGGTGGTTGGAGGTGATGTTGTGCACAGAGGAGTCGTTGTGCGACTTCTCCAGGCTGTTGAGGCAGCGCTCCAGCGTGCCCACAAAGCTCTCCCGCAGGTAGTCCACCGAGCTGATGAGTTTGTTGGCCACCGCCTGGTTCAGACGCACCACGATCAGCTCCTGGATCTGATGGATGCACGACTTGATGTCTTTGGAGGCAACGGGCTCCCCGTTCGGAGTCACAATGATATCTGGGTCGGACAAGGAGAGGAATGGGTTACCGGTATTAGTAAGGACAGGGTCAGAACCGGCATACAACTTTTGTTGTGACTCAACTTTTATAATAATGAAATAGGATGATAAAGGTGCATAAAGGTGCATCTAACAGACAAGCGTGTGCGAATCACATTCAGAAGTCCTAACTCTGGACACAGATACTCCAGAGCTTAATCACAGATGGAGTAAATGCAGCATTTTCCTATTCATTCATGGTCAAGTCACATCAAAATGAACATCGTCAACATGCCGGTCAATGATTTCATAGTTTTATATGTGATAAAAATGTGATCATAAAAGATCATTTCTTTTTTCGTTTTCGTTTCGTTTTTAAAAACAGATAAAATAGTCTTAAAAGGCATTATAAATTGATGCCATAAAACACAGAATCAGATTTTCACTAGGTGATGTTTGTAATCTACAAGCACAATGCTCAACAGTGCCGTGGGGTGTATGAATTAATACTGTAGGCAGAAGAGGTAAAGTTGTGAATTAGTGTGTGTGTGTGTGCGTTTGTAACTATAATTTTATAATTCATTTCATTGTCGTTTTTTTTTTAGAAAAACTATTTAACTAGAACAACAACTTTTCAGTGGGAACTAGTAAGTCCACTGAAAGAGCAGCACTTCATCTTTGTAACGGTCAAATAAAACCACAATGTTCCTGCCAGTCAGCTTTTCAACAAACACCTGCTCCTACAGCCCGCTGAAAGGCCCAGCCGTTAGGGAGGCTTGTGTACAAGTCCTTTTTTTCACCAATTCTCCCTTCTTCCCGTGTCCACTCCTCTCTCTCTCTCTATCTCTCTCTCTCATTTCTTTCCCTCCCTCTTTCTCCATAGAAAAGTTATCAAATCAGCTCAGCTGAAGACTCTAAATAGTCTGGGCTGTTGCCATGGGGACAGGCCTGAATGGGTCCTACTGCTGGGCCACGAGTTGCCAATCTGTACTAATGAAGTCTGGACGAGTCCATCCCCTGCCTTTAGTGGAAACAGCCCAGGCCTGCCCACACACACATACACATACACAGCACTGACCAACTCCACACGTGTATGTGTTTATGAGTGTGGGAAAGTCTGACGTAACTGTTAAAACACACACAAGCTTGTCTCTTAATACTTTCAAAAAACTTCACAAATACACCACCTTCAGTAACTCAGTTTCAGCAAAGCAGACCGGCAGACTGGTGTGACTGAAACAAGAACTACAATTCTGCCGAACTGCAGCAGTCAGCTGATTGGCTAGAAGAGAGTTTGACTGAGGAAAAAAAAGGGAAGCCCGAGATGCTTCTGTGGTGGGTTACGTAATGCCTGAGCCCGGCCGGGCTGTTTACTCCCTCACAAGCGTGCTGGAGGAGTTACATCATTGGAGAATTTTTTTATACGGCCGCCCCCACAGGACCTCTTCCCTCTAGGCCGATGGACAGGCCTCCTTCTCCACCTCATTCATTCAGACCACACTGAAGAGTCCAGTTCCGTGTCACTCAACTGAGAGTGATCGTGTGAAGACTAACGAATGGACTGAGCCAGGTCGTTTGGGCCCAGCAGAACCTCAAATTGGGTTCTCATTTTTTCATTACAACTGCGAGGCCTCCAATTAGAAATTTCCGGGTCTTGCTCGTGCTTTGTTCATGGGCCCTAATAAATGTCTTCCAGAAGACAAAACGTACACAAACTAATCAGAGAACAGGGGTCTGTACTACTGGCTTAACTAGGGTAACTTCGAGAGCAATTTGATCAGGTGTAGTGTAACTTCCTGATTAACCCGAACTACGAAAGGTGGATGGGTTTAAGTCGAGGTATGCCATCATGCCAATTCACGCTACATCTAAAATCTGAAACACATTGGAGCAAGGAGTTGAGAATCACTCCACCGCACGAAGGCGTTTGAAGACAGTCAAAAGTCTGAGCAATTGAGCAGTGTCATATCAGCGTCGCAGTACTGATTAACACCACATAAAATATCCAGGTTTTGTCCACCCTGGTTTAACAAGTTAACCCTGGGTTACATCTAGGTAGGTTAAACTTCCTTCGTAGTACAGGCCCCAGTTCCACTGCTACAAAAGAAATCCATTTCCTTCTGCAAAATGTGTCATCCCAGCACCTTGACAAATCCATGCTGTTAGATCATACCTTCTGAGAGAGAGAGTAGGAGGGGGTTTGAAGGCTTGGTAAATACCCCTTTGCCCTCGTTATTTATCTTTAAACCCTCTTTTCATTCCATTCAATTTCATTTTTGTTTGCCAGTTCTACAACTGTAAGAACTATGATACGTTTGGTATCTCGAGGGGAGTTCTCAGAATCGACGTTAACACGACAACACAACAAAACAAATGGTGGGCAAGCTCTCTTGCATTGATTTGTCTGCACTGACAAAGTTATGAGAAAAGCATTCAAAGGGATTCAACTGTGGAGCTCCACAGCTCATCTCCATGGCAACAGCCCTCACCCCCTTCCATCTGCTTCTTTGAAGTTTGAGCCCTCAAGGACCTTGCAAGTTTGACGTGGTACAATAATGCCATTTTCCACAATTAAAGTCTCAAAAGTTTTTGACCCTTGGATGACCCTGGCATAACGCCTGACCTGTGAACTCCAGGTTGGCGGCGTCCTCCAGCAGCTGCTCCTTCATGCTGCTGAGCGTCTCCACGATCATCTCCTTCATCTCCTCCTGCTTGCGGTTGGCGATCTGCATGAGCGACGTGTAGAGCTCGCCCTCCTTCTCCCGCGTGTACTCCAGACGCCGCGGCGTGATCTGCAGGTCCCTCTGCATGTCAAAAGCCTGACGTGCACACACACACACACACACACACACACGCACGCACACACACGCACGCACGCACGCACACAAACACAGAGGGAGAAGTCAGCAAAAAGCTCACAATATTTGTGTAGACCAGCAGAGATCTAAGGACATAAGATGACTCCACTGCAGCAGAGTACTGTATATTATGGCTGGAAAGCCTGATGCAATGACACAGCCTTTCGAGACAGCAGACAAGCCTTGGTACTTTATTTCCTTCAATATCTTTCCACGTTCCTTCATCTGCTCATCAGTAAAGCACCATGTTTGACCATAATGCTGTAACTCTCTCATTCACAGCACTAACAATATACAAAACACATTCATCCAAAAACTTTTTGTGGAATTGCAGGTTTTGTTTAGAAGCACAATTTCTCTTGGTTCACCCATTTCAGTTCAAGGTCTCTAACTCAACACTGCTAGCGTTCCAATCCGGGCCTGATCGGATGTTTGTGTTTAACTTAATCTGATCTGCCTCTGCCGTATCTACAGCAAATGTCTGCCTCAGCCTTCCGAAGCTGCTTGCCCAAACATGTTTCTAAACTCAGTCTTCCACAGCTTTCAGGGTGCCCTCAACGCTATGGTGGTAAGGAATGCTCTCTGGCATCACATGCCAAGAACCACACTGGAATCCGACCAGTTCGTTTCACCTAGGGTGAGCCCCACCTGTAAAAACGTTAAGGGCAATTACTGTACGCCTCATCTCCCCTCCATGGCATCTCGACTCCCTCATGACATCCACAGACACTTTAACCCTGTGTGGCTTTGGGTAGGTTGCGCTCACATTGTCAGGATATTTTCTGTCTGCCCAGAACATGGGCTACACCAACATACTGGAGAAATGTCACCTGTTTAGTAACAAGTTTGAACTACCTAAGGCACGTATTCAGAAATTCAGAGTTCAGAGTTTAGTTCTCGTCTGTCTGTCACACCCCAAACTTCTCCATGCTGAAGCACCTCACATTAATCTCACTAAGACCACTATAGCCCTCCTTTCCTTGAGGCCCCAGGGTTTCCCACGGAAAATTAGTTAGTCAAGGTGGTGGTAGTAGTGAGGGGCTTAGCTGGTATCAGAGATTACAGAATATTGTCATTGGAAAGATTATGTTGAGCAGTTTCATGTGATATATGATAGGAAGCACAACAAATAAATTGCCTAAACAATTTTCTGTAAAGCAACCTTTAAAATGATGTTCGCAACACAAAACATTTATCTTTGCTCAGAACTTAGTCAAGGTGGGTGGTATCTGTAGTCAAGGCTTTAACTACACAACATGTGCTAAACTGACATTGATGTTAGAAAGGGTTTTTTTCCAGAAGGCCAAAGGCACAATGCCAAGCTCAGTCCCAGTCCTCCATCATCTCACCTGGTTGATGAAGAGGTCGAGGCAGCGGCAGTGCACCCCGTTGAGCCGGTTGGCTGCCTCCACCTGCTGGTTTTGGAGCACCAGCTTGGCGAAGGTCCCCAGGAGCCGGTGCAGCCGCTCAAACGACTCACCCAGCACGCTCTGGGGCATGGGGGCCGAGCCGGGCACCGGAGTTGGGGTGGAGCTGCTCAGGCTGTTCTCCAGGGCACCACCGCCGCCACCACTGCTGAGGAAGCCCAGTGACAACAGCTGGGCGTACAGGGCGCTGCGCTCGCGGTTCCGTTCTCGATTGCCCGCCCGCGAGGACTCTGGAGAGGCCTCTGGGGTCAAGCAAGGTGAGGAGGAGGAAGAGGGCGAAGACGAAGGCATGCGGACGAAGCAGATCGGGTAGCGGAGGGCCTCGCGGACCTTGTGCAGGTCGTCGACTTGCTCGGGGGTGAGCGCGTCCTGGCTAATGGCGTAGAGGATGATGGGAATGATGTTGCGCGAACAGTCCTCCAGTGCTTCCTGGATGGGTTGAACACCGGGGCATGGGACGACCATGATTTTGGCCTCCTACACACAGAAAAAGAACAGCAGCAAGATCAGGGTGATTTTATTGTTATGCTTTGACAACGCTGTACTGAGAGTCAGACTAATAAAGCAATGCTGAATTGAATTGAGAAAGAGAGAGATTGAGACAATTGGAAAAAAAATTTTTACTCCATAAAAGCAAATGAAGTTACAAGAGTTTAAGAGCTTAGACCCTTTAATACCCGAGTGTAGTGCTTCCAATCCTTGCCCCAAAGGTCAAATCTAGTGTTTATCTATAGCCCTAATACAACACACCCACCTAAAATATCTAAATTACATCAGGGCTTGTTTAGCACAATCATTTGTAATTTTGTAACCCTGAACCCTGCAAAAGGGACGGGTCTCTGACAAGAGAGGAACCAGGCACCTTTCACCCAGAAGATGAGTCAAGCTTCACAGACAGAGAAGGCGCTCTGTGTCTGTGCGTGTGTGTGTGTGTGTGTGTGTGTGTGTGTGTGCGTGTGTGTAGGCACGCTTGGGTGTGTGAGAGAGAGAGTGAGTGTGCCTGGCCGTCTATAAATGAATTTGCCAAGCTGTGTGGCAACACTTCCTCAAAGACAGAAATCTTGTACAGAAAAAAAAGTCCCTGCAGATACATGCACCTCATTATATTCTTCAATTAATTACATGCACTGTACTGTCCCATGATGAGGATCTTTCAGAGACAATACACAACCTCTATGCTGTATGTGTTCTGTAAAATAATACATATCTATAAGATATCCAATACACTCTTAACAGACTGAATGTACTATAAAGTGTACCCTATATTTACTTGCTGCTGCATCCACATTAAAAAGCCATGTGTGTGTTAAGCACATACAGTATGATTCTGCCTTGTTATGGTCTTTCTCTCTGGAATTTTTCTGTCTTTCTCTGATCCACCCTCCCTGTGCTTCCCAAGGGTCTATCTGACTCTCCTCTGACTGCAGTTGAATCCAACAGTATTTCCGCTTCCTTTCCTAAAACAATGAATGCCCCTACACACAGACACACAGACACACACGTCATGTTTATTATTCATTCATTATCCATTCTGCTGAGTTCTGAGCTCTGCTTTGATCAGACATGTCCAGGTTGGCGGGCGTTAACAACCTGCAGAAAAAAAATACAGTACTGCCTGCCTGCATGCCACACCACACCACACCACACCACAGCTTCAGCACTATTTCTGGTTTACTGGTATTACTTTTCCTTTCACTATTAAATTCCAATGTCAGCACATTTATATTTCAATGACGCCATGTTGAACTGTTCACTTTATACTACCTCAGTTACAGTTCTGGCACTGGTCAACACTTTGTTCTGCCCGTTTGTACCATACCATTAGTTTTATACCTCTATAATGGCATGCTCTTCTACTGATTAACTTTAAAAAGGTATCCGATTGTACTTAACACATTCATGCCTTGTTGACCAATGTATGTGGATAGACATTTTTGCATTGTGTTCTTTTTACCTTTATAGTTTTCTTTATGTGTTGCCATATATTTTGGGTAAGGTTTAGTGAGTGCATGTGCTTTAAGCTACTTGATGCCCAAACTTTCTTCCGGATGAGTAAAGTATCTAGCTACATGTATTCACAAGGCAGTGAAGTATCAAGGGTCCTTTGCAGTTATCAATCCAGTCTGTTCATCCAGTCCTTCTCTGAGTCTGGCGATACCACTTTTCAGCTCCAAGCTAGCATGCATCTTTGAATCGGATTAGACCAGGCGAGATGCTAACGGTCCAATCCGATTCAATGATACATGCTAATTTTGAGCTAAAAGTGGTATCCCCAGATTCAGAGAAGGACTGGATGAACAGGAGAAAGGTATGGCTCAATTAATTAACTCGAGGGGAAATGGATAATGAACAAATTTCCACAAATGGTGGCGTGCTGCTTTACCTACTTGAAGTAACCTGAATGGCTCAAATCCTTCAAAGTCATCAGAGATAGCAGTGAAATAATTTATTTTAGTCTACTTGATCTGTTTTTTTTTTGACTGCCAGTATACAGTATTATAGATCAATAAAATTTTAATAGACCATAGATGACAAATGTGAGAGGAAAACTGAAAACAGAGGTCTGTATGTACTGTAATCTGGAAATTCCTTACAACAATGGACTGCATTCTACATACGTCATGAGTGAGGTAGCAAAAAAAAAAAAAAAAGCAAAACATGGCCACTGTGATTATCAGTGCAAAGATCCTAAACGTGCATTTCAACTGGAACCACTTTCACCTCTGTCACATGCAGCATTTATGAAGAATTCATCATAAATGGGCCAAAAACATATGACAGAATACTGTCTGCCACAAGTGATTGGTTGCTCAAGGAACAAAAACCACCATCAGCAGATTAGCTGTTTTAAGAATGAAGACCATCATCAGCATTTTAATAAAGGGTTTCTTTAACTAATAGATACAGAGGCGGGGAGGGAGAGAGAGACAGAGAGAGAGAGAGAGAGAGAGAGAGAGAGAGAGAGAGACAGAAAGAGGGGGGAGGGAAAAGGGTTCCGCGTTGACCTTTTTCATTTTCTCATGGGAATGGGTGGTGTTCAGGGCAAAAAGTTTTCACTGTGCCATCCATTTGCAATGACAGTCCCAGAGAGAGATACAGAGCGTGAGAGCCGCAGGGGAAGGGAGGCATGGAGTAAGGAGATAAAGGAGGAGATAAAGGGAAAATCAAGACAGATAGAAAGGGAACGAGAGAGGGAGCGAGAGAAAGAGCGAGAGAAAGAGCGAGAGAAAGAGCGAGAGAGAGTAGAGGACCAAGAAAGAGAGTTACTGTAAAGGGAAAGTGTGAGAGTGTGCATGCAACAGAGGACAGGGAGAGTGCAAGAGAGAAGAGAGACGGGAAAAGGAGAGAGGGAGAGAGAGAGAGGGAGGGTGAAAGGCAGAGGGAAAGAGACAGAGACAGAGAGCACTGACAAACACTGAGGCACAAAAGAGACAGTCAGTCCCGTCTCCAAGGCACGAGCACCAGCCAACTGAGGAGTCTCTTTGGAACAAAGATGGCCTGCAAACATTTGTTCGCCACCAATCAAAAATAAATAGCATGTTTGACTTGCAATGAAGGCAGTCCATTTTCAAATGTAGTCCTACGAGAAACCCCTCCCCAGGCTATTTGGAATCCGCATTCTGACCCCCTTTTTTTCAAATGATGCATCTTGTGAAAAGAAAGCACCGGTTTAGTCCCAAACAGCCTGTTTGTGCGTCTATTTTTGGCCCCGTCACACCCTTGTTCTCTATGAACACATACCAGGGCTCCTTTCTTTTTGGCATGTAAATTGATTGTTTCACTGATGGCCGACTTGCTTGCTGTTTTAAGAGGCAGTGTGATGGGGGTTGGGGAGCGTTTCAATTAGGGCTTGGCCACTGACTAACGCAACCCGACTCACTAACCCTGTTTTTGAGACCTACTGTAGAGTTGTATCAGACTACTGTTGGCAACCAAGGCAAAAAATAAAACTGATTGATCTCTCTGAGACACGGTAACTGGTTTGCTCCAAGGAGGCCGTAAAAATGTGAACCTATAAAAAAAAAAGTGTGGACTTGACTGAAGGCATCGTCAAGGTCTCTCACTGTGCATTTCGGCAGGACCAGGAATGAAAGAGGGGTGGGTGGGCTAATTAGCGCGTTAGCGAGTTCATTAGCCGGTTGCCAAAAACGGGCCCCTGTCTTACTTAGCACAGCTGTGGTGAATGTAGCAGCTGTGCGACAACTCTGGTGCTTTTATTTACCAAAGGCAGCACCCGTGGGACCCCAGCCTCTAATGAGTCAAGCACTGTCGTGTGAGGGGGGGAGTGAGCTCACCTAAGATTCCTCAACATGTGGCTCTGGGGAGGATTTCTACCACATCAGGCTGCTAGCCTATTTCATGGAGTCAGTCAATGAAAAGGCTAATTCAGACATGAGGATTAGCAACCGTATGAAGCAATGCAAAGGTTCACCAAAATGTCACTCTAAAGATTTTTTTTTCAGATGAAGGTTTTTTTTGTATTGTTGTTTGCAGTGTACTGTAAGTGTTTTCAGTGAACAGTGGCAGGAAGAGCATGTTTACAAGAAACTACCCATCAATGCTGAGAAGAGAGGATGTGGTACCACACAGAAACATGTAAAATCAGACACTTGTACATAACAGTGCCTGTTCATAAGCTTTCTGCAAGTAATCAGAGTCAAGGCATGATAGCCTTAAAAATATGACCTGCAAAAAAACAAAATCACTTGTGGCACTAAATTTAAAGTCAGAATAATCATACAAATGGATATGAAAAAAAAACATTTGATTATAAAAAAACATTGTTTCACAACTTGGCATGTAACAACTTTCCCGGGATTTCCCACAGATTGAGATCTCACATCACATTCCAGTGCCACATTCACTTTTGGTTTCAGGACAGATAAGCAGTTAGCCTAGCCAATTCCACACCCAATTTTTGAGCACACATTTTTTTAGGGGATAGAAACTAGTCAAGCATTTCGGGTGGTACAAGAAGACTTACTTAAGCAGCCTGTGACCAGACCAAGGCAAAGACCCTCCTAAGTGCAGCTGTACAGCCCAAGCCATATTAGTGGCATCCCCCTTCCAGGATGTCACCAATATCCTCATGTCCAAGATCATTATCCACTGACCAATACGTTAGCATCTCTGTGCACCATTTTAGCTGCAGTGGCATCATGTGACTTTTAAGGCCACTAGATACTTATTTAGCAGCCTCTGTGAAGCAGGCATATGAAGCAGATTTGATTTGCCAAGGAAACCATATCTCCAGCTTGCTCTCCCTGGTCGTCAATCCGACCTGTTTCACAGCCCAATCAGGCAGACAAGTAGAGAAAAATTAAGTAGAGAAAAAATACTGAAAATATCAAAACAGAAAGGGGGGAAAAAAATAATGTTCATGACTGTGACAAACTGGAGAGGTATTTATGAGCCATGCCCCAGGGCCAAATAAATACGGTCACTGCCATGGCAACTACACCATCACAAATATGATGAGTTTTGCCCACCCACCACCTATCCTAAGTTCCCCCCATTTCTCGCTTACCACTCCCCTCCAGCCAAACTCTCTCTCTCTCTCTCTCTTTCTCTCTTTCTCTCTCATCTCTGGTCTGTGCCCTGGTCATGTGAAAGGCAGCAGACCCTGAGCAGTGATGGGCCCATTATGTAAGTAGGGGCCGCTGCTGCTGCTGCCTGGAGAAGCAGTCCTCAAGTGGAGCAAGGCCCCGAGGGGAGGAGAAGGAGAAGGGGAAGGGGACAGGGAGGTGACCTGCCCTTGCCTGGCCTGGCCTGACCGGGGGGGGGCACGATCTCTGGCCTGGGGCTTGGGATAGGGAGGGCCCAGGCTTGGAGCTAGAGCTGGAGCTGAGTTTAGCTATGGCCTTTTGTCTGGGGGATTAGCTGTGCCTAGCTCTGGTGCAACATGTGACGCCTGATGCAAGGGGACAGACAGACAGGCAGGCAGGCAGGCAGGTTTAGCCAGCGGTGGAGGTAAGCGGCTGCAAGAACGTGCCATACATCACACATTAGCAGGAACTACACCATACGGGAACTGTGCTTCCTGAATGACAGAGACAACGTATGTTGGAAATCAGCACAGTCACTGTAAACAGCGTCTACGATACCGTCCCAGGGTAGAGTGTGCGAGATGCATTTAAGGTTTCCTATGAGGTCTGACGTCAAATTAGCGAGAATGAAATTACTCTCTCCTCTAGACCAAGTGTCCGAAAAGACGACATCCGAACTGACCACTGTCGAGGGCTCTTGGTCATTATTTCCACGGGACCTTAAGCACTGCCAAGCTATTTCAATGCCTTTTTTTCCATTCTCCTCCCTCTGACAACTTTCTGCACAACAACAACTCCGCAGCCTAGGTTCTCAGCAAGAGGATTACAAGCTCCCTCCTCCCCCTCTCTTCTAAATACTCCTGAAACAAGTTCAATCAAACACTTCCAGTCGAGTGTCCCTGAAAGGTTTGCAAGGTTTAAGCCTTTAAAGAAAAAAATGAAATGGGAAAACCAATAACCTTAAGAAAACCACATTTACAAGACCCATCATTTATCTCATTTAGAAAAGCACTACTACTACACTCACAGTCACACTTCTTCCCACTCCTAATTGTTCCCAGGGTGTTTACCTGCAGCAGCGAGTGGTGCAACGTGATTTCGAGCTCTGCCAGCCGGGTGGCCGGGTCCTCGCACTCCTCCTGGATCTCCAGGTCCTGCCGGGGCACCGTCTCCCAGCGCCCGCAGTGCGCCGCTAGCTGGTGCACCAGCTCGTACTGGCCGGGCAGCGCTAGGCTGAGGCGGGTCTGCCGCCCGTGCGTGAAGCACAGCTTCCGCCGCTTGCAGGAGAGGCCCTGAGGACCGCACGGGGCCCCAGCGTCAGGGCCCAGGGGCAGCAGGCGCTCCCCGAGCAGGCAGTTGAGCAGCTGGTAGCGGGCCGGGCAGTCCTGGCCCAGCAGGAGCATGTAGGGCGTGCTGGACACCACACTGTGCAGGTACTCTTCCTCTTGCCGCGGGAAAGAGATGCAGTTGAGCTGCATGCCTGCGTAGGAAGACGAGGAAGAGGAAGAGGAGAAAAGGAAACTGTGAGTCACAGAAACAAGCAAAGTCACTAGCCTTGGGTCCAAAAGCATAGCAGTTCACCAGTAGGCAACTAAGTGGGTTGGCAATGGGTAATTGCATTGCAACCAACCAACACAGTTGTTTACTTGGCTAGCAACTATGCTTTTGGGAATCCCCTGTCTGCGTGTGAAAATAATCAACAGGTTCAGAATGCTAATAAATAGATCCAGTTATCTTTCACAGATTTGACAATATTAAACTGCATGTGCAATAGAGACGCAGAACAAATTAGCGGTGGACACGAAAAACATTCTTTGGACCAAAGGCTTGCTAATAGATTGATCCATGCCTCAGAGAAAAAGAATACAACATAGATGGAGGCAATCCATTTTAAGTATTATCACTGCATTATTTAGCCGAGTAAGTTTGAAACTGGAGATACATTCAGTGACTACAGATTATTGTTGTAATCATTTTATTTAGCCAATGGCTGCATAAGGACAAAATCAATACGAGTCATCTAAACTATGAGCATGCAAGAAAACAATTTCCAATAACATGCACAGGAAGAGAGTAATTTAATGCCCGGAGGCTAATTCCGCACAGACAGTTACAGATGATGACGCTACTGTGTGAACATCATGTGAACATTGACAAAAAAATGACTAAAGACTGAATGTTTGTTGAGCTTGTTGTTGTTGTTAAGTCAAATGATGTGTGTCCAGATGGTGCAGCTGGGAGGACAGGGAGAAGCTGAATAAAACGGCTTGCAGCAAGCCTCACATGAACCTCAAATAGTACACACTAAAATTATAATGTCAAATTTTGCAATGGTATGTCTTAATGTGCTGTGTGATGCACAAAAGAAAGCCATCTCTTGCCACCGCTTAAAAGCACTTTGTAATGCACCGTCAAGAGATGGTGGCTCAAAGGAGCGATTCTGTTTTATTTATACAAGAGAGCTGTTCTTGCTGTTACATCAGAATTCCTTGTGCAGGCTAAAGACTGGCCTGACATGGTAGCATACATGTTATAAAGACTTGCGGCACAGATAATAAACAAGTGAAATATCCTCATGTCGGCATCTGATCCTGACACAGAGAGATGTGTTTTTGTCCATTCGTCTCCTCCAGCTTAGAGAAGTCAGGCTGTGAGGGAATGAGTGTGTGTGTGTGTGTGTGTGTGTGTGTGTGTGTCTGTGTGTGTGTGTGTGTGTGTGTGTGTGTGTGTGTGTGTGTG
>JASCQY010000232.1:15678997-15694350 GCA_030264315.1 Sardinella tawilis
AAAATGTATTGGAGTAAAAGTATTAAATTCATCAAAAATATGGAGTGAAGTAAAAGTGGAAGTAGGAGAAAAAAAAATACTTAAATAAAGTACAGATACTGCATTTAGTACTTAAGTAGTTCTACTTAGTTACTATACATCTCTGTAGATTAGTGATCTACATAATGTGGGCCTAGATCAGGGGTGGTTACTGTCTATGGGGGTGGTCAAACTAAGGCCCGGGAGCTAAATGTGGCCCTCTGCGCTCTTTCGTATGCCCGACCTAAAGTCAAAAAATAAGATGTACTGTGGCCCATTGTTACATGAATCTATATTATATATTCATCACACATCATAGTTTCAGTACTGGTGTGATGTGGTTGTCAATAATATCATTAAAAAGAGGCTCTTTCATTTGGAACCGGTTTAAAACTAGATTCTTAATTTTTCAGTATGCGGCCCGCAAACATAAAAGTTCGGCCACTCCTGGCCTAGGTAGTGACTGCAAATCTACAACATTTAATTCCGTAATCTACATTTCATTTAGGCAATAGTTACATTAAGTGCTTGGCTGTAAGCTCATCACCAGCCATCACCTGTGACCTCTGTGACCTAAAGATTTTTTGTGTGTGACATGCTATTAACTGATTAGTGAGTTTTTAGGTAGGCAGGCTACTATTGAGTGTTTTACACAGAGCAAATCTATTTTGTTCTCTTCTCTCTCATTTGTTCCTATGACCTGGCCTTGCCTTGCCTTGCTTTGAAGTGAACTGACAAGAAAACATTCCAATATAATGTAGGCCTACACAATATTCCTCTGTGTAGGCTGTAGCTTACATCCTGTCATTGCTTGTGACCTCATAGCCTAAGAAAGGAGGTATGAAGAAGTTCAGTGTTTAGACTAGCAGAAACATAAAGTCCACTTCATTATATTTTTGAAACTGCCAGAGCCAGTTTATTCAATGAGGGAAGGATGTAATTCTTAGCTAGCCCTAGAAATTTGCTATTGTAAATATCCAGAGCCGTATATTGGGCAGAGCCACATAAAGGGCTCTATAAATATCCTGCTGACATCGCCCTCTAGTGGTCATCCATATGACTAGATAATCATCTGAAGCTGATGTTGGTTGTGGCGTAAAGATAAATAATGCATTATTTTAAAGGTACCGTTTGTAACAGTAATCCAGCCTGAATATTTCCATTACAAAAGTTAAGTTGCAGCACTCAACTAATGTTGATGTTGTGATTATGTCCATATTGTGTATATTATGTGTATCTGATTTCGGCAACCTAGCTGGCAAAATCTTCTCTGGGAGGAGGGGATAGTGGATATTCTGCTCAGAAGTATTTTGAACATGATTGCAGTACCAGTACCACAAACCTACATACTGTTCCTTTAAATAAATAAATAGCCTGGTCAAATCTACCATTCCGTTTTATTTCTTTAAGGAGGCCACACCAATTTGTATAAAAATGTGTCTAATTTATTCTGTTGAACTTCTCACAACACAATATAACATTTGAAAAAGTAGCAGTATTATTTTCCCTTCCGGGCTCAAATCTGAAACAGCATTTTGAAGGGAATAATAGTTTGTTTATTTATTTGTGTGTGTGTGCCACAACTGTGTTTGCCGTATGCAAAGCAATGCTCACGTGATTATATTTTGATTTAAATAATTAAAAAAAGAAAACTAATATTCAAACTTCAGACATCACATCACATGTTGATGAGGCCTAATATTGGACAGGGCAAAATGTTCATGCCACTTTTATTTCAAGCCTAATTTTGAGCTTGAGAAGAAATAATAAAACACCACATATTGAGTTTGATAAGACATTTCAATTTCCAACATCATGCAAGAGGAAAACACATTGTGGTGCACAATTTAACAGCCTAATGTCTGAGCTTTCTGAACTATGGTCATCACAGTGACCCAGACATGGAACTGATAGTCCTTGATAAGCTGACCCCAAGATGCTTGTGCAACGGCTGTGACTAATAATTGTATGTCATGGGGGTCTGGTCCCATGCAGACAGTGTGTAATGTCAAAGGAATTATCCATTAGACCTATGTATCGGTTTAACATGCACCCTATACTAGACTTCACTAGAAAATGGTATGCTATGCCCCTATTTGAAGGACTATGGTCCTCAGACCTGGCAACCCGTCCCCAATCAGACCCCGCCCACAGCAAACCAACAGCATTCAGTATTCAAATAGGAAGCCTGCGCGCCGAGTTGTTGATTTCTGGTGCGTTGGAGACTCGCTCCACCTGTGTAATATGGTCAAGGTTGCAACACCAGGAAATGTTTGAAAGCCGTTCAAAGTTTTTGGTCTAAACAGTAGCTTTTTCGTTTCAAATAAGATAAGCCTAAATATGGATCTAAGTAAGGTACCAGGTAGCGGACGTCTACCAACCTTAAACGATTATTTGGCAGGCTTACCTGCTGAAAACGGGATCTCAGGTGGAGACTCGGTTTTTCCAGCTCCGGTGAAACGGCAGGCAGTGAAGCGGCACCATCACAAACACAACTTAAAACACAGATACGAATTTCACGAGACTCTCGGCAAAGGGACATATGGGAAAGTCAAAAAGGCAGTCGAAAGATCAGGAAGACTGGTAAGTAGGATGTTACCCTTTAAACATCTGGATGTCCAGGCCTTAACATTTTTACAACTGCCTCGGCTCATATTTTGGTGGCAGTGTCTTGGTTTTAGAATTGTCTACTGTGTGCATGATCTTGTTCTTTTTCATATTGCACAATGAAATCAAACAAGTCATGCTGTATGAAAGAGGGCAATAGCCTGATGCAAAAGAACAGTCTTACTGACGTTTCCTAAGGTGTTATTAGGCCAGACCTACAGCTTCACCTGTCTCTGTAATATAAAGATGACATTAGCCTTTGAAAGTTGAGAAAGAAACATTAGGTTTCTAAACGGACGAACCGGTTAGGGTGGCGTGGCATTATGCTGGTCCTCTGTCAACAACCATTTAATCAAAGCATCCTGGTCATACAGCAGTGACATCCAGTAACCCTGAACAGACCTGTTTATTATTTCAAAGAAAGGACAACCCATGTTTTCAGCGAGTAATGGATCATAATTTGCTCTTATTAAACCTTCAGAATATTATTTCACATTTTGGAGGACCTGACTTAAGAGCAGTTTCAGTGGTTGTATTTGTGTTACAATTCATTTGGAGTAAAATTAGGGCTATTAAAAGTTCCTAGGTTTAAGACCCAAACAATTATATGAACATAATTTGTCTTAATGTGTGCATTTATTTTAAAGGGATATTTTGCCCAGCTTTGCCAACACTGCAATATATTGCTATGAAAGTTGGCACATTGACATATAGCTTTTCCACATGCAGGTCACTGTTTAATTAGCAAAGCTTATCACACTAGAAATGAGCCACATAAAAGGGCTGCAGAAAAGTATGTGATGAGCTGAATTACACCATGCGAAGGAAATAGTTGTCAAGCTATATGAAACCCTAAATCAACAATATTGATGGACAAAAATATTAAGTTTGGACTGAGAGATGCTCTTCTCTGAAAAGTCAGATAGCTTTGTGTATTATAGATCACCTCTTTTTTTTTTAAATAAGTGAAGTTTTTGGCATAGGCTACTTTGGATATAGACTCTTTGGAACCCTATCCAACTTGTCCGTTGTTTCTGTAGATAGATACAGTACAAGTCCATTGGAGAGATGCCCAAAGATGATTCACGTTGGTGGGACAGTGCTCTGTACTTTACGGTCCAGTACCCAGAACCGATCAGTCAGGTTAAGATTCACGTGCATGGGCAGGCCATTCCAGAATGGACAACACACTTGTCAAACTGTCAAGTTGTTTCTTCATCGGAGATGATTTTCACAGTTCCAAGGTTGCAGATGCTTAGGGCATTCCTTGGAAAGAATGGGTCTGGGACCAATAAAACGCTGACCAAAGCATGTGACCTCAGTAATGGCGCTTCATGCATATTGCTGGGATTTGCTCTCAGCTCAAACGTTGGGAATCTTGTGCAAAGGTCGGGCACTTGAGATGTGCCATTTCTTGCTTTGCCACTCCTCCTTCAGTCTTTAGGAGACAGGCTGTTCCTATATGTCCCGAGTGATGGTACACAGTGCACTGCACACCTTTTGAGAGAATTTATTTTCCTTGTAGCTATTTCTCACAACAGATAGACTTAATCCCTCAATACTATCACAGACTGACAAGTTCTCTGTCTGGCATGAGTTATTACAGTATGCTGTTTGGCATTTTGAACAGAGCATACAGTACAAAGGCATTACTTGGCTGTTGCTATCCTTCTGTTGTATGTATGTGTGTGTATATATACTCATATATATATATATATACTCATATATATATATATTCATACATACACATATATATATAATTTTTTTTTTTTTTCCATATACTGGATAAGGTGGGTGACCAGCTTTTGCTCATCTACAACAGTGTTTTTGTCAAAAATATTCACCCTCATTGCCATGTGCAATGAGCAAAACAACATAGTAAAACTACAGTAAAGGTGGAAGACAAAGCTACAATAGTAAACTTTAACAGAAAAAAACAATCCTTAGTACAACGTCACGACATAGAGAATGATGTCAGTGGCTGACACCGAAACCTAGGGACGTCTCTTTATGCTGAATGATAAGATAAACAAATTATGCCTACTAGTGCAATTCCCCATTCTCACGTGGGTCCCTCATCTCACATAAGGGTCAGTTGCATTAGAGGGACTGAGGCCTAACGTACGTAGATATTTTTATAAATGGATATTTTTTCATCCGTTCATTTCTTTTCTTTTTATTGTGTTTATACCTATCCACATACTGTAGTCCATCATTTTCAAGTATCTCAACTTTGGAGGGTGTTTTACAAAAATATCTGTTTGAAGTGGCTAAATGTGTGAACAGGACCTGAGACCATGAACCGAAAGATGTTTCCGCCAGAGAGAGAACAACCACTCCCTTGTGCCTCAGCACACAAAGGCATGGGACTGAGGGCAAACCGCAGATGATGTTCCCCAATCTCTCAACACATTTATGCAGACTTGTCTGTGTGTAATCAAAACCTGTATGGCATCCAATGGTCAAATGGTAGCTGTGCAATCAAGGACACTGCGCCTTGAAAACGGGTCCATTATGATCCATTAGAAGTTGTCTTCATGTTTGTGTGAGAAAGTGTGTGTGTGTGTGTGTGTGTGTGTGTGTGTGTGTGTGTGTGTGTGTGTGTGTATGTATGTATATATATATATATATGTATATATATAATTTATATATATACATATATATATATATAATTTATATTTATTTATTTATTTTACCTCAGTAAGGAAGGTAGAAAAGTACATTCCCACAAGTATGAAGCTGCATTCCAGTCCCTCCTGTGCCCTAGGGAAAAAAAAGAGGGGGGGGGGGGTGTAGGAAAGGAGGAAGGGGAGAGTAAGAAGATGCCTACAGGAAGGAGAGGTATTTATGTAATAACTAGCAATCCCGAGTCTGTCAAAATATGAATTCCAAAGCCTGTAAAGGGAAATATCTGTTCAGCATTACCCTCCTTGGGCTTCTGCAAAAATACCACACGATCAAAGTTCCCCCTACAGGGATTTACCCATGCCTCCAAAGTCCAAAACATCCCAGAATAACATGCCTTTAAAAGTTGACATTCCTATTGCATTTGCAACTCACGGCATTGGTTCACAGGCGTCAAAAGTTGCTAGACTTGCAACCAACCACAAATATTGCAAAGCCGAAACTGTGTGTCAGACTCTTTCCGTGACCTTGGACATAGACCCTGTATTGATCCTGCCCCCAGTCCCTCACAAGGAGGGGGAGGGGGGTGCTGAGATGCAGACCTGCGGAAGGTCATTTTCCTTCTTTGTCTGTTCCCGGGAACAAGTCATTTGGACTCGTAGATAGATCGCACTGTGCTGTGAAGGCATGTCAACTGTCATGCGTTTCAAGCAATAAACTATATTATGGACACAATGGATTCACTTCAAAGTACAACAATGACTGTCAGTCCACCCTATAGCTTAAGAAAAGGGTGTGGATGTGTTTGGAAACAATGCTTTGAAACTTTGAAAAGTGTTTTTGTGGAGCTGTGACCTTTTGCTGGCAAATGCACCTATTCACCTCTTGCATTGCAAACAGGTTGGATCAAGGAAGGAGGAACTGCTAAACTCTCATCAGACACGTTCTTGGGCCTTTCCACTGCCAACTATTGCTTCCTTATTTTCTCTTTCGGAAGAATCAGATGTGGTCAGCGTGGTGACGCTTTTTTAGGTGGAAAATTTTTCAGGTATTAAGTGAAGCTTCAGTAGGAGGCTTAGGCTAGTTGCACAGGTAAAGTAAACAGGAGAAGGCCTTATCCGCAGCACTCGTGCCAGTGTTTCTAAATGAATCAAGGTGTGTTTGCTCACATGCAGGCCAAAGTGTGATGAGGGAACTTTTTTGGGTAAATAACCACAGCCGTGTGTTTTGTCTGTGTGTGTGTGTGTGTGTGTTTTTTTTTTTTTTTGAGCTCAAGAGTCGATATAAGGAATTCCCCTTCCAGAAGCTTCCGTACTGAAGGAAGATAAGGGAATGTTGATGGGTTGTGGCCCGCATATGCAGGTGAAAGCGCTATGAATAACTGTTGACATCATGCCTAACTTAGTGAAGGTGAGCGATGACAAAGCCATTTTAGATCAACGCCCATTTTTTGCCCTGCGTAGGTCCCCGTAATATGTGGCAGCTCTATTGTACTGCTACTCGGAATTAATTTGCCGTTTCACTGTTAGGAAACCCTATAGCTTTTGTTAAGTTTTTTCTTGCGTAACACTAAAGGGATCATCTGTCTTCTACAAGAAGTGTATCTTCCAGCCTGTTCCTCCTTCCTACTCCACAATTACTGTTAACAAGGGAATCAAATTTTTGAACAATTTGTCCAGAGCCCCCCAGGTGCAAGTCCTTTATCTCGGCATTCGCTCTAGTGTATCTCCCCAGACAGTTGATGTGACACACGCACATTTCAGTCAGACAGGCATGAGTCAAAGAATGGAGGGTGCTGCTGTTGTGTATGTCGGTTTGTCTGTATAGAATGAGTCATGGGGTGTTATTTCAGGGCCAGAGGTCTGTGTACCCTGTTGGCCCTGTGTGTGTGTGTGTGTGTGTGTGTGTGTGTGTGTGTGTGGTTGGTTGTGAGCCATCTGTTAATCTACCAGACTCCAGTCTCATCCCATGGGTGTCCCGTTACAACACACACACACTCACAGCCCTGCACTCAGAGAGCTGTGAGGAATCTCAGGCATGTGTGTGTCGTTTGCTGCACAAACATTCACACACGCACACACACATTTCAAACCAGACATGCCTGAACACTCAAACATGCAGTGGTGATGCAGAGACGGACAAGTGAGCACATCCACATAGCGAGTCATCATCCTTTCACTCGCACGGAACCTGCCGGCCACGTGGGGTTTTATGCCGTCTGCTATTTGCACTGTCTCACAGGGTCATGCAGACCAACAAACGTCTGGGCCTACTTGCATCTAGGTGGTAACAACCATCCCATCACACTCGGATGCATATTCCTCCACACAAACACAGACACACACAATCACCCCCCCCCCTTCCTCTCACACCCAAACAAACAGCCATGCATTCAAATTCAAATTTTTCTTCAATTAATTCTATGGGCCTCCTCTGACGTAACAGTCAACAATACAGCATTGAGTGCGGAATGTGCCCATGTCCTGGCATGTCCCTTGGAATCGTTAGCTCCCAGCATCCCCACCATCACGCAATCTGTTGCTGGTACTAAAGATCTCCAGTTGTTTTATACAGTAGCTCTTAGGGTATAAGACGTTGTGAGGGAAATGGATTGGAGGAGAGAAGTAAGGGTAACTTCAGTGCACTTTTTTGTGGGAGGAAAAATACTGCTCTTAGGTTGGAGAGGTGAAGAGTACTTAGTATCTGGTTTTTGTCCTTTTATGGTAAACCCTTTTTTGGTGGAGTAGTGTCAAATTTGTGTGTGTGTGTGTGTGTGTGTGTATGTTTGTGTTTGTGTGTGCTCAGATGTGTTTTGTACTCATAATCTCACATGTGCGTCACTATGGTCAGTTCTTCCTGGTAGAACAAGTGAAGATGCAAACACAGACCAACCCATGACAAAGCATGTCCTACACAATAGATTTGTATGCTTGACAGAGACAACGACCAAGATTGGTCTCTGTTCTGCTCGCATCTGTTTTTGTTGAATTATTAACACCCGCAAACAGTGGTTTGACCCATTGTACCCTTGCCATGCCCAGTGAACCATTTTCAAAATGTCAACATTTAGCTAATTCTCTCCCTCTCTCCGTATTGTATATTGTATATTGTTCACATTGAATATGAAACCTATTCAATGCCAGACCATTGTTATTTGAGGCATGTATTGCCATCATACACGTATATAGCTGACCTTAACGTAAGCCAGTGTTACGAAGGTTTACATTGGGCTAAGTTGTGATTTTTTTTTTTTTAAATATTTCTTTTTAAAAGGTGGCCATCAAGTCCATCAGGAAAGACAAAATCAAGGATGAGCAGGATCTGGTCCACATTCGCCGAGAGATTGAGATCATGTCCTCACTCAATCACCCCCACATCATCACCATCTATGAAGGTACTACATGCCCACAATTGTGTTAAACTGCCATTTTTATTTTATCATTGTTCCAATCACCTTTTATCAACCAAATCATTCACAACTTTACCACTCTATGTGTAGTAGTGAAGTTATCTTTTACTGTTGTGCAAACCATTCATATGAGCCAAGTCCAGTTTATTTTTTTCAAATGTCTGTGAAACAATTGAAAACATCCAAAATGTGTCTTGGCCTGAGTTGCCCACCCCTCGCTGTGTTGGTCGGTGTTATTGTAGAGCCTCTGAAGTGACTCACTCCTCCAGAAGGGGTGTCTGCTGGCCCTGCTTGTCACGCAATGCTCATTGTCTGTGACCCACTCAGGGTTATGTAAGCAGCAACACCCCCAGACCCCCCCTCCTTTCTTTTACAGTCAGCACAGTGGGCACCCCTTAAGCCCTTCTGTGGTTTTAATCTGTGTGTGTGTGTGTGTGTGTGTGTGTGTGTGTGTGTGTGTGTGTGTGTGTGTGTGTCACCCACAGTGTTTGAGAATAAGGACAAAATTGTGATCGTGATGGAGTATGCCAGCCGGGGCGACCTGTACGACTACCTTTGCCAGAGGCAGCGGATCAGTGAGACTGAGGCCAGGCACCTCTTCAGACAGATAGTGTCTGCAGTGCACTACTGTCACAGGGTGAGCTTTCCAATAATGAAGAGTTCAAGTAATGTTGCTGAGAATTGGTCTGTTTTCAATGTTGCATTCTCTCAAAACAAAAGGGGTCTTTATAAAAACATAAGTATATGTAACGCATGTGTGTGTATATCACATACTTCTACTGCATCACGCGTGCATGGGTGCATACTGTTCGTGTACAAACACATCTCATGAAGTGGCGTAGAGTAGACACCTCCTTTGTTGGCACACGCACAAGACGTCAGACTATCACTTTGCGGATGAGCCATTAAAATTGATGAGCAAGTGAACTCGGAGCAGGAAGCCATTGCATTCACCCTTGCATCTTTTCTTTTTCTCTCCTCTTATGTTCCATAACTCACCCCTTTTCTCTGTCATTCTGCATGCTATTTCCCTCTCTCTCTCCCTCTCTCTCTCTCCTCCTTTTGTCTTCTCTCCTCCCTCGCTTCCCCTCTCCCCTGCTCACACGCTTCCAGTGCCTGGGCCATCGCTTACATAACCCCAATTTGGTGGGTGCTGGAAACGAGGTGTAATGAGGCGTTGGGCCTATAATGCGCCAGCGTCAAGGTCAGAGGCCAGCAGTCTGACCGCTCTCTCAATCTCTCTATCTCTCTCTCTCTCTGTTTTACTCACTCTTTTGCTCCCTCTCTCCCTCTTTCTGTCCATCTCTCTCAAACACACCCGCTAATGAATAGCAGAAACGAGCAGACACTGAATGTCCTGGCCGTGTCCTCACCGCCATCCTCTTTGTGCCAGAGTGCTGACTATGGACAGGCCGGCCATTGTCCTATGCAAGCTATATAGGCTGTAACTGTAAACTGTCTCTGGGCCTGTGGCGATCTTACCACTTAACGTATAAGCCCTCCACAGCTGTTCTGCCCCTATTTTTGCATACTGAGCTGAGTGAACCTCATTTGGTTGGCGGTAACCTGGGTCAAGGACATCTAAAAAGACCCGCTACCCTTTACCACAATAGTGTGTCATCTTTACACTCAGAAGGAAATTAAGAATTCCTTATGTGCATACCTGTGCTTTAAAAACACCCAACCCTTCATACATTTGCCAAACTTAGACAAAATAAAAATACAATAAACATATTTTTTCTTTAATGAATGGCAGACAAAGGACTGCCCAAGGAGAAGACTCAAGTGACCTGTATTTTTTTATTTTTTTTTTTAACTGTGCTAAATTAGATCTGTTGCTGTTCTGTGCCTTTCCAACGGGAGGCATGCCCTCCTACAGGGTGGAGGACAATGGAACATAGCTAGCATTCCAGCACAGTCCTTTGGTTCTGAGCCGGCCCGCTCTGTTGTTTTGAATTCCCATCTTTAGAGAGACAGGGGAAGAAAAGCTCTAAGGCCTGTCTAGTGTGATAAGATAATTCCAAGTGAAATGTAAAAGGAAAGCCTTTATTTTCACAGGCCGGTGAATCTGGCTAAAACAAACTAATTTGGCACAAACAAAGCTGAACCACCTCCAAAAGAAAAACATTTCAGATGAGCGGAGACACATGGGCCTGGTCCTTAAGTAACTGACAGTGGCTTAAGAGCTAATCCATTGGTCATACTTGCATTCCTTGTGGCATTTAAGCATGTTTTAAACCCGGATGGGATTTGGAGACTTGTCAACTGAAATTGCATATTGATTTTTTTTTTTTTTCTTTTTACAGAATGGGATAGTGCACCGTGACCTGAAGCTTGAAAATATTCTCTTAGATGGTGACTGCAACATTAAGGTAAGAAGAAATGGAGGCTAGGCAGTCCCACACCTTACCGATGTTGACACCTCCTCTTGACTTGAACACAATTCTATTCTTCTTAAATGCATTCTGGACTTACTTCCTGACTGCCCAGCAAACACCTTTGGTCACGTCTGGTTGTTTTTAGGATATTATTGGCCTTTTATGACGTATTTGTGTCTTTGCCCTTGGTTTCAATTCCATGTCACTTCAGCAGTTAAATTTTACATAAGCGGCAATAAAATCCTGTACTCTGTAACGAAAAACTTTCACCAACATGACTTCACTGTTGCTTATCTCAGAGAAATGAATAGCCATTATAAAATTGATTCCTAAAAGGGGTTTATTGACCGAAGGAATTTTTAATGCTCTCTCACTTATGATACCGCTCATAGATAGAAACATAAAGTACTTTCTTTCCCACAGATTGCCGATTTCGGGTTATCCAACCTTTTCCATGGAGATGAATACCTACAAACCTTTTGCGGCAGCCCTCTGTACGCGTCCCCAGAGATCGTGAACGGCCGACCGTACAAGGGCCCTGAGGTGGACAGCTGGTCCCTGGGTGTTCTGCTGTACACTCTGGTCCATGGGGCCATGCCATTCGATGGGCACGATCACCGCAACCTGGTTCGGCAAATCAGCACCGGGGAGTACCGCAAGCCCACCAAGCCATCTGGTGAGTATCCTTTTCCCATTCATCTACCCTTGTGTTTTCTGTTGTAGCTTTGTTCTGTTGGAGGAAGTCGGTCCATTTAAGTTCAAAATGACCACCGCCCTCTGCCAGCCATCTTGAACTGCCAGATGGATAGAAATCCACCTATTTTGTTTTATGTAAAGTGTAAGACATGCATTGTGTGATAATGAAGGAGAGGAATGTATTCAGTGAGCCCCAAGTCAATAGGCCCAAAGACTTGCCCTAAGGGGAATTGGGCTACTGTTTCAGCAAAGACTCCTGAAGACAATAAAGTAAAGGGCTCTGAATCCCCCATTGTCAAAAGTGCTATTGTATTGTAATTCTGAATTGAGCGGAATTGTATTACAGTCCTATTGACCCGCTGACGTGAATCCTCTGTGTGTTCAGATGCCTGTGGTCTGATCCGTTGGATGCTGATGGTGAACCCAGAGCGCAGGGCCACGCTGGAGGAAATCGCTCGCCACTGGTGGATCAACTGGGGCTATCAGCGGCCCCTGCTGGCCGAGAGCGAGATCGCAGTCAACAGCTCTATCACTGGTTCCACCAGTACAAGCTTGAATGTCGGGGCTCCTACCAATGCTGCCATGGCAGCACCGACTCAAGCCGCGGGTCCCACCCGGATCGCCGATTGGCTGCGGCGTACCTCACGGCCCTTGCTGGAAAGCAGCTCAAAGGTGCGCTGTCTACTGCGGTCCCATGCTGGAGGAGGGGGAGGCGGAGGCGGAGGCGGCAGCGGGGGTGAAATGGTGCGCCAGCGGTCCATTCGGCGGTCTCGCAAGGAGAACAATGTCTCCCAGAGCATGCAGGACGGATCGGGGGCCCGCCCGCACAAGGGGATCCTGAAGAAGCGGGGCAGCCTGAAGCAGAAGCCTCCGAACGACTCCCAACCCTCCCCCGCTCAGCCCCCCCTCGCCCTGGAGGAGCGCCCAGCTCCCGCCGCCACCCCTTTCGGTTCCTCCATCTCCAACGCCCCTCCGGCACCCATGGCGCCCGCGAACGAAGCGTTGCCACGCAAGGGCATCCTGAAGAAGCCCGCAGAGAGGGAGTCAGGCTATTACTCCTCTTCCTCCTCCTCGCCCGAGAGCAGCGATTCGGCGCAGACCCCTCAGCTCCCGCTCTGCCCCTCCGTCCCGCCGCGGCGCAAGGGCATCCTGAAGCGCAACGGCAAGTTCTCCTCGGGCGGCCTGCAGGAGTTCGGCTCACTGGACCAGCTAGCTGCCTCCCTGCCACAGGGGGTCACCAGAGTGCGGCCAAGCGGTGCCGTGAGCGAGGACAGCATCCTCTCCTCGGAATCCTTTGACAGGCTGGACTTGCCCGACCGCGAGACACCCACCGCACCAATGGAGAAGCCAGCAAGATCTTCAGGCAACATGAGGGGCTGTGTGTCTGCGGACAATCTGCTGGACCTCCGTGAGGACTGTGGCATTAAGGGACAAGGCCACAGGCGGCTGCACGGACCTTTGGACATGGCCTGCTACCAGGCCCCCGGCATGGCCGACAGCGCATTCTCCATCTCAGACTGTCAGAACGTGACCCAAGCCTACAGACAAGCCGTGGTTAGCACCACTGCAGCTAGCTGAGGCTAAGCAGAGCCAGCCACTGGTGAGGTTGATCTTACATTTCAGCACATGTTAAGCAGGGCATTACTGAACTGCCGTGGGACATTCCTTATGGTTTTAAGGGACTTGTTAAAGAGTGGTTTGTGCTGGCCAATGCTCACATGAATGTGTAAGATTGATGTGTGTGAGAAGATGAAAATGTGGAAAAATCATTGCATGTCAATTTAGTGAAACTGGTAAAGATTCACCGTAAAGAATGTTTGGTTTGTGTTCTTTTTTTAACTAACCAAAATGGAAACCTGCTTGAATGTTTGTAAAATGTCAGGGAATGGGAGACTCTTTGGATAAACTAGTCTTTTATGCACATTTTACTGGGACTGGAAAAAAGCAACAAACAGCATACTAAGTGTGTTGAAAAAGTCAGGGACGTTTTAAAATTTCAGTTGTTGAAAAAAAAGAACATTGTGTACTCATTTCATTTGGTTTTGATCAGATTTTTTTTAGCTACTAAAATTGCATATCACTGCCAAAGATTAAACTTGATTTACATGTAAATAATCAAGGAGCACTGAACACCTACTACTGGTTACTGAACAGTGCTATTGAAAAGGGTTGGCATTTTCTACCGAAACGTAACCTTGCCAATTCAGAAGGAACAGTTCCAGAGAAAGGGGCAGATTGGCATTGTGAATGATTTATATTAAATGAAGGTGGGTGTTATCTGCCGCACAAGACGGTGAGCTTCGTCTCACCTGTTTGTCTTACCTGTGCGTTAATATTTCACTTTTACAGCAGCTCCTAAAGTCTAGACTGATGTCTTCAACTGGAATTTACATTGCTGAAGGGCAGATTGTTTCTTTTTCCATGATCACAGATGGACAGCAAGGGATTTTATGACCCAGCTCCTGAGTGCAAGAATAATAATCAAGAAGTGATGGTTCAGCTGCTGTTTTTCATTTGAGATGTTTTTATTTGAACTTGGTGTGCACACAGGGCAACTTGAGACTTTACAGCTGAAGTTCAATTCCATGTTGGTTGCAACTTGAATATTAGGATTAATACTTTAAATTGTGAGTTAAAAGAGGACACCATTCCATTTTAAAACATTTGGCACCAGTTTGAAAAAAAAAATCTCATGTTGAGAGATAAAGCAGGGTCACAGGGTTTTTGGGATTTTGGGATTGTTTCATTTTAAAACATGAGATGTTCCTACACATCTTTAACTTCAAATCATTTATTTAAAAAACAAAACAAAACAAAATAATTGATTAAACCAAGCTCATATTCTTAAATTGTGGGTAAAAAATCTTCTGAGCATGGCTTCACAGCCAGAGAGGTAAAAAAAATAAGTCTAACTGGATGAATTCTGGATGCTGGATGCAACTGGATAATACCTCTGTGATGCAATCTATGTATGTGGCTGCAAGTTACTGTCGATTTAATCTGCCCTTTTGTTGAAAAGTGACTTCCACCAGTGTTAAATTTTTGTTGTAGTAATCTTTACTGTGTATTTACACTGTCCCACAAGGAATGTAATTAGTTAAGGTAGAATAGGTTATGTTGGAAAATACTTTTCATTTTTTCCAAAGGATTTAAGTTATATTTTGTATCAATATGTGCCATCAGTGGTTTAAACGGATTAATTAAAAACACATTGTTCTAAAGAAAGTTTACAAGTTTGTGTTTCATGTCCTTGTTTCAAGTGTTAATGATTGTCCTCTCAAACAACATTCATTAAGCTCACATATAATATAACAACTGTAGCTTGCCAGGTCTATCTTTTCCTTATCCATTCTTGGTGACCTGCCATACCAAATTTGGGTCATACACCACTGACCACATTGAAAACAAACCTTAACAGTGTTGGCTTTCCTGCAAAAATAATATGTAAATCTGAAGAAAATTCCTCTCAGTTTGTAAATAACTTATAACAGACTAAATAGGCATGTACATGCATGTCAGATAAAGAATTATTGTGGTTTGACGCTAGCCTGGGAATACCCATGCTGCCTTGTGCGCTCGTTCTGAACTGCACGGCAGCCTGGAGACCATGGCCGAAATTT
>JASCQY010000232.1:15695805-15706955 GCA_030264315.1 Sardinella tawilis
CCGTACAAGAAAATGTATAGGTGGTCCCCAGACTAAATCTCACTTGAGATTTAGGCTGGTGTTAGCCAGGCTAGTTTGACGCTGTCAAATTCCATCTTCATCTTGCGCATGAGGAAACTGCCAATCTGGTTTCTGCTTCAGTTGGCATTAATTCTAACTGCTCTCATACAATTAAGCCACACACTCAAGAAAGTTGGATAACAAACCTTTCCCCCCAAGAAAGCGATTAAACAGGAAAAAGTAATTTGGATACATTTTATTACACATATATAATGACATTACAAACATAGAAAAGCAGCATGTCAGAGAATTCATGTACTTCTGAAAAGCCAAATGTTTACCAAGAGCACAGACTGAAACGCAATACAAATATTTGCTTCAGTAAAGACCATCTGCTAGAGAGAACATGTTCCCATGGACACCTCCCATACATGTTTTCTAATGGGTAATGTGCAGCCATTGAGGAACTACTGTCTAATGTGAAGGAATATTGTAGTGAACTAGCACACACACATAAAATAAAAAAAAAAATGCTAATAAAACTATATCAAAAATAAAATTCCAACCTTTAAAATGATTTCATGGAACAAGAAATTAACTCATTGATGTCACTATGATTATTTTTCCCTGAATTGGCTCCTGTTATGCTATTGTTTTTCTTAAATATGTCATCGTTATTATTAATCTCTACACTGTGTGCAACTTTACTTATTAAGGCTGACAAACACTTCAAGTGCATCAGAGATGTAATAATTGGAAACTCTTAATGATGGACATTTCAGATCGAACCCAGTGGAGACAGCTTGACATCCTGGATGTCTGTGGGCGTGCCGCTGACCTCCGAGTTGGGAGAAGTGGATCGAGACTTCACCGCAGATGTAGAGGGCAAACTCAAGTCCAAAACGACTTCTAGCTGATTAAAACAGCTGTACAGTGAATTCTGAATAAAAGAAAGAAGAAGAAAAAAAAAAAAATCAGGAAACTAAAACTGATTGCTTGATAGATGTAATAAATAGATGCACAGAACATACACTTTATACAGTAAATCAAGATATAATAAGATTCCAACTTCCGAGTTCTCTTTCCTTTAAGATTCCAATTTCCATGTTATCGCTCTCTTTTAAAAGCTTAATACCACTGCCTCACCAGATCTGTGTCTAAGGTGTTGGAGAGCAGCTGCAGGAGAGTATCACAGGATAGGCCCCCACTCAAGAGATTCAACCTCCGTACGGCAGCTGCGACACAGGCACATGCAATGACAGAGGGCAAGAAGACTGAAAACTTCAACTCTGAAAAGAAGAGAAGAGACAAGGGGCGGTGACACATTATTCCGAAAGTCACACTGTTTGGTCTAAAAGCCATCCAGTGCATTACTGTGGCCGAGACACCCAGGTTAACGCTATTCTGTACTGAGGACAAGTGTGGAGTACAACAATACAAGACAGCAGTGTAACCAAGAGGTAATTAACCAGATCTGAAAGGTTGCTGAGCACCATGGAGAGGGAAAAACTCAGTGTCTATTCACCCTTACTAGAACACCTAAAAAGCTAAGGCTTTCCCACAGCCCAGAGACCCACTCCCTGCCTTAAGGCTAAGTGTAAGGAACACTCCCAGACAAAAGAGCCAGGCACAGACAGCAGACAGCCAAATGGATCTGTCTGACAGATTGTGTGACAGCACATAATACTTATGTGGCTGAAGCCCTGTTGCCAGCACAGCCTCCAGCTACCGGCACTTGTGGAGCCTTTCACATTGGACAATGCAGGATTACCATGACCCAGCATCAAAAAGAATTCGCTGACATCTCACAATATGGCTGCCGCATGCCCGTTATTCTTTTCTGACAGGGTAGGGAACATCATTACGCCCCCTCATCAACCTTTCTAAGGCAATATTCTCACTATGCCAAGTTTTGCAATTATACATTATATATTGACGAATAGCACATCCACAGATTTTTCCGGAAATAAATGACATCAGTTTTATATATATATTCACTCTACCACTACAGATACTGTAGATGACAGAAGATGACAGACAGAAAACAGCGGGCAATATCATTAACATGCACTGCATGTCTCAGGTGCAAACAGTTTACAGTGAATGCAAACCTTTCATGAATATTTTACAATGATCTACATTACCATAACAGGGCATTTCAGTGGCGTGATATCTCTAACTACAGCACTGGGCGCTTGTTAGGCTTACAGTTACTGCCCCCAGCTGGTCAAAAGAGTATTGATAGCCTACATAATGGTACTGGTGGCATACAGGGTAAATCCCAATGCCCCCCATAATGATACCCTACCTGTTGCAGCCAAGGCAATGTAAGAGTGAGTATGCTTGCGTAGAACATGGAGATCATGAGGAAGGATGGGTAGGCCTGCCAGAATAGGCTCCATAAAGTCAGAGGGCAAAACTACAGCAAGATTCCAGTCCAGTCTGGATACCAAAATCATCTCCCACTGCTATTGAAAGGAAGTAAACAACATTTAGCACCTCGACTCAACTAATTTTAAGGGGAAATGACAGTAGATGAACATTAGGTGTGTTTCAGCTATTGACAAACTATCGCCTACCAGTAGTTGAGGGACTGACACAGAATTGTCAGTATAGATGCAAAGCTTGGATGCACTGAGTGGAACAGTCTCTCTAAGTTTAGAGGCCACAAACATACAGACGGTTCCGAGGAGCTGTAGGTGGCCTCTTTCAGTGGGATAACGCATCAAATAGCGGTCTAAATAGTTGATTGCCAGTGGAAACACCTCCTCTTCACACTTCTGCTCCTCACAAACCTATGGCAAGGGTGGTGCGAGTCCACAAAAAATGGAAAATACAGAGGGAAATGGAACAAAATTTGAAAACTATATTACCTTGATATGCCAGTGATCCATGTATAGTAAAAAAGCTAGGCTAATATATCTATTTATTTTGGCTAATGTCACCAGTGCTAATTAGCAAATTATTGTGTCATACCTGCAGGATCCACACAGCTAATATCCGTCGCATATAAGGTTGGATGTCTGTTTGTACAGAGCCAAAGAAGGTATCTGAGGTCTGGCTAAGCTTTTCTAGGATGGCAAGATTCTTCCAAATCCGTCGATCCTTTGTCAAAACAGGGTCGCACAGGGCCCTTATATGAGGGTTGTTGGGCTGTGATGTGCTGGTAGAGGTCGAATCAAATTCCCCATTTTCATAGCACATTAACTCCATATGACACTCCAGTGGTTAATCCTACACACAAAAAAGCAAATGCTGAAAATATTATGTCTTAAATATTTCTTTTTACACCAGAATTCTCAAAGCAAGGTAGTGGACCTAAAAGCCCGCTATTATTTGCTAACAAAAGTTGACTAACCTTTACCAAGTCACTGGAATATTCGTCGTTGACGGCTTATGGGGGGGTGGGGAGGAATTTGTCTTCGTACAAGTGATTTTGTCTGTCTCATATAGACAAAAACATAAAAATCTCCTCTAACCACTCCAGCTAAGGAAGAATTGTAGCTGTCCTTATGCCCTTCAAATTGGTTTCTAGCACTCGCGCATTACATCACTCGCGTGGGAAACGTTCCAAAGCGTTGTTCTACGTTCTATTATATATAAGGCTGAAATCCCTTCGCAATGATCGTAGCCTACATCAAAACAGGCATTAGTACTCTTAAGTCAAACAACATTCAGTCAAAGGTCAAGATATGATTTATTTTCAAATCCGCAGAGGGCAGAGGACACAAACAGTTCCAGATAAGTCCAAACCAAACCTACTGACCAGACACTGGTTGTATGCTGGTATTTAAGTGATGCCGAGGCAACCCTTTTCCTTCACTTCTGACTTTCCAACATTGGCAATAGTGACCTCAGTGAAAGACACTGCAAAACACAAACCTTACTCATCCAATCAATCAATTTGGGCTGGTATCAAGTATGAAGTTCCTGCTTGCACATGAAGAGTGTACAATCATACACATTTATCCGCAATGATAATTCTTAACATATTTGTCCAACCTACATTGCCAACAGGTTGATCTGAACAAAATTCAGAAAGGGCAAAAAAGCACAATAACATGTTCAGTCCATGGCCATGACAGGCATGGCAATCTCTAAATCACGTGACTCAGAGTTTTGGAGCTCTCGTCGGATCTCAGGCGATATCTGTGGGTGTGTCTGCACCTTCAACAGCTCCAGCAGTGCAGCCTTCTGCTCAGAGGCCAGGTCGGCCTTATAGCGCTGAGCCAGCGTGAGCAAGCTCTGATGCCACAGCACAGGTAGTTCCCTCTTGTCATTCCGGAATGACAGGAAGTGGGCCACCAGGGCGTCCAGCACACGGAAGGGCAGTGCATACTTCTTATCCAGCATCAGACGCAGGAAGATGCTGTTGGCACCATTGTATTCCATCTCAGCCAGCTTTAGCATAGCAGCACTTCAAGAAAAAAAAAGAGTGAGTCAGTGAATACATGTAGATGCAATGTATGAACATTCATTGGCTGTCATGCCCTTCCTAGAGAATGTCCTTTGTGCAATTTACCAGAGCAAACTTACATTACATCAAACTGATCACATTAATTATTGACTGTAAATGTATTGTAAAAAACAAACAAAAAAAACCCATATCATCACTTTTTAAAAAAAAATAATTTAACCATGAAAAAAGCATGACCAGGCCATACCTGGTGTATAAGACTGGGATGGAGCATTTGGTGATGATACTGCCGATGATGATGGCTTCTCTCAAGGTGCAGGTTCCAGATTCACACAATGGGATCAATATACCTGGAGAGAGATTAAATTACATTTAGACACGCATACGCCATTGTAATGTTTAGGAGTTAGAGAGTAATACTGTCACCTTGTGGCTGATATTGTACTCAATCTGCAGATGAGGAATTTGGCATTTGCAATCCAAATCATCTGAAATATGTAAGTAAGTTCAGCTAAAGTGAATAAACTCTCACCCTTAAACCACGCTCCGGGCTTAAAGAGGGCCTTCTTGAGGGCACTGTACAGGTGGAAGTTTAGTCGTTTGTATTCAGCAATGTCATCTCGTACTCGTGGCAATAGCACCAAGTTGTAGAAACGCTGGGCCATTCGTTCTTTCAGATTAGAGGAAAATATCCTGCAGAAGATAAAGAATATTCCCACTTAAAATGTATGCAATGATAATGGGACTAGGAGATATCAGTCTTTTCTGCTCACAGTATATCCTAATAAATATCACTAATAGATATAATCTACAGTTAGTGTTATATTTACTTGGCAGACACTTTCCTCTAAAGCAACATAACAAAAAAAATGCACATTATTGACAACAAAAAAATTTTTGGCCAAAATGTAAATACATAATTTCAACATATTACAGTAGATAGTAAAACAAAAATATTGGTAAAATCAGTTAGGTTAATAATGCTCTTTTTAGGGCACTAAAAGTCTACAAAGACTAAATATAGTTAAAAAAAAACATATTACATATTACACACAGTAATGTTAACATAATGTTAATTTTATAAAAAAAATATTTTATAAAAATAAAACTGTTTGTGTCTAAATATAGCAGAGGTGTTTATCCTACACATGGCCATACACAATAACCTAAAGATGATGCCAATACTACATTCCATGAAAACATATGCCTCAAAACAGGCATTCCACTGCCTATTAGTAAAGCGCTGTCAGATCAAGGCTCATGACATATCACATCTTACATTGATAATTCATATAATTTACCAAAATGATTAGTTCTTTTAACAATCCACATATCAAGCAGTGTTTTGTTTTTGGTAAGCCTAGTACACAAATACCTGGTGGCCTGATACATTGCAGCAGCAGTCCAAGACTCAGGTTCTGTCAGGTAAAGAATTTGTTCCCAGTTGGCTAGTGCTGGGATGATCTTGAAAGCTTTGGGAAGCTTCCCACTGCGGTACTTGCATAAAACCTAGGAAATATAAAACATTCAAACTTCAAGTCAAATTATAAATTCATATACCATCTGAACACAAAAACAATTTAATATTAATGTATAAGCATATCAAGTGAAAGGAGAAATCCGGTGTGAATCACTCAATAGCCCTATTCTTCAAGGTCACTAAGTGCTGTTGGTAGGGGAAAAACGATAAATTTGATACAACATAGACCAAATAGTAAACCAGCATCCAACACCAAGTGAATGAGGCTCAGTGATTTACTTTCAGTTTCATTCTGCTATGCCCCATTCAGTTGACATTAGTTAGCAGTTCATTATTTTTCAGCATTCAGTGATCTTAAACAACAACAAGAATTTGTTTAAGGTGAAAGTGATTAGTTTAAGAATATGTCTAAAAAGAGTCTCTGTTATATCATTAGACATTCAGCAAAACACTTCAATTCAAATAAATGATTCTGCGTCATTCCGGCTTTTGATGCACCAGCAACATCTAGCCTGGTTCTCACACACTGATCTGCTTTCTAGCAAAGTAGGGCTGATTCCTTGAGGTGAAAATTACTAGACCCAGATCACATTGGATAAACCTACAACTACTGTGTTTTTGAATTCTGTTGATGTTTGCAGAGATGAGACACACGTTAAGCTTGTATCCATCATGTCTGGGGTCCACAAATTAGAGCCCTTTAATCTGTAGTGTGATATACTCAACACCCAACAATATGCTGGACAACACCAATGACATGCCAGCTCCCGACAACATTAGCAATGCACAAGTAAAATGTACAGTTCTATGATCAGGTAATGTCATGGTCAATCATGAAAGACAAAAAATAGCGTAATCATGACAACTCTCACTCTATATGTCATTCCAGCTGGTGTGCATTTACTGGCTTACACAATTCTGAAAGCCTCTTTTCCTACTCATGTTTAATTGAATACGCATGTATTGTACACTTGTGTAATGGACCATCCTCATATTCACATATGTACAAATACTGTCAGTCTTCTTATCATGAAAATATAAATTAAACCTTGGTTAAAAAGGAAACTGACCTGAATAGTAAGCCTACCTTATGCACGCCTCTGTAAACCTCAGTTACTCTTGGATCAAGCTGAGGCATGGGTCGTCCTGACACCTCTGACATTACTGTTCCAACCTCGGTCTGTTTCTCCGTAATCTTCTCCATGATTATGTCAGCTAATGTCCGTCTACAGAGACAAACACACAAAAAGTATGTTTGTTTGTTTGTTGTTTACTATGCCTTTATACCACAAAGCAGGAGGAATGAAAAATAATTAGAGATAAGTCATAATAAGCCATTTCTCCCATGAAACACAATACTTGGCAACATTCTCTGAGTATATACTATACTATAAAAAATGTCTTTTCACACATTACTGGTGGTATGAATGAACTGGAAACCAACAAGGAGAGGGAAGCCTGAACCCTAACAGTAGCAGAAAACCTCATAGTGTTTGCCAATGCTTAATGCTTCATATTAAAAGCATTTAAAAGCATGTCTTTAATTTACTATACAAGCACAAAAGTTCCGTCCCTTATTAACATCTACTGAATGTAACTGTTGAACACATACAGTATAAAAGCTTTATAGTATAATGCAAGCAGTTTCTGGCCAACCTGACAGGGGGATTTTTGCTCATGAACATCTGAATGGCTTTTTCATCCTCTGGGTCAACATCCACCACACCACCACCCGCCAGCTCATCCTCAGCCCCTGCTGCTCCAAGAGCTGGCCACTCCTCATCAGAGTCTCCATCCTGGGTGGTAGGACCTGTAGAATCCACACACACACGGTCAAGTAAAATTCAGGAAACAAGGCAAAATAGGTTCACTCTAATGGTTAAGACTTTATTGAGTTTTGGTATGATGGAGAGGCAGTAGGAGCAAAAACTGTACTGTTTAGTTGCTGTTGGCTCGTGTCACTCACCTACTGTCCTGTACACTGCCCTGTTCACTATCCCACGCCACTCATCTACTGTCCATGGTGCTGTCCTATGACACTTGCCAACTGTTACAAACTTAACACTGAACCTAATCCATGGGACAGTGGAAAAGAGTGGCACAAGACAGCAGATCAGTGGTGTGGGGCAGATCACAGGACAGTGAGTGAGTGGCATGAGCCACCAGCAACAGTACACACAGTCACAGTAAATACGATGCAGTGTTTAGGGTCACAAGAAAGTATGAGTGGTGCGGGACAGTAACACGTGACAGTGCACAGGACAGTAAATAGCTGGCACAAGACAGCTGATGAGTGGAGCGGGAGTGGAGCTCAGTCAAAATGCACACAGTATATGAAAGGTACAGAGAGAATTGCTTTCGGTGGCTAATATCTCTTTATCGATCGCTTTAAATTCATTTGACGTATGGCCATTTTGCACTGGCACACACTGACACATGTTACGAAGACTTCACGTTAGAGGTGCTATGTTTACTGACCAAAGCATCAGTTTGCAGTAACGTGAAAGCTCAAGTTTGTCCATGCAAATAATGTTACAAGAGAAGATTTACGTGAAAGGAGAGTTAAATGTCTTCTTACATCTGTCACCTACCGTAACCATCTTGTAACGTCATAGCCCAAACAAGCCAATATCAACTGCTGGAAAACTTATTAGCTTATTAGCTAACTAGCTAAGTTAGACCAAAAACACACCCAAAACTGTGGCTGGTTTCTTCTTCTCCGGTGTCAATCCAAATTCTGTCTGAAGTTCCTCCTGCTGTATGCGAGCTTGTTCCAGGATTTTGCGCGACAAACGTTCGTCAACATACTCGTCGCTTTCTTCTCTGATCGTTACCTGATCCCTTTTCTTTACACGGCCGTGTGGTCGCACCATGTCCGATTGCAGAATTTGTTCAGCCAGTCCCATCATTTCTCCAGCACCTCCTCCCCCACCTTTTGATTTCTTTACCTTCGGCATTTTGCTAACTTTATTCCATCAAATATCAAACTCCACAGTTGGTAATCAGAGTCCAGGAAGACAAAAATGTATATTCTGTAATAACAACAACGCAGCCTTCAGCTACGACACAGCGACACACGTGTGTGAGTCGCACTTTCTGATGACGTGGCAGTCTACGAACAGCAACGTCACCAAAATGTTACCATATTAAAAGTTCTCTGATGTTACTGATTTGAGATTCATCTGTTTCATACTATGGTTTCACAACTGTAGTAAACGTATAGTTTATAGATTACCAAACGTTTTTTTTTTACCAAGACAAAAGTTGTGTTTATTTTTTGGTGTGCATTGTACATCACTTCCTTTTCAAACCGGAAGCGTGTTTCACGTTTGTTGGTTGAAAGAAGCGCCAGGCTCGTCTGCAAACAGCGTCTTTTGTGTGTATCAGGAGTGCTGTCAAAGAGATGGGGGTAACATGGTACGTTTTTCATTATACACTTGCTCACCTAAGTTTTTTCTGACCCCTTCCAATGACAGTTTTCTAAATATGTATTTAAAAAAGACATACAAGTAGTTTGAGACCTTGATTCAACGTCAGTGTTCCCCGTTGTCAGCTGGGCAAGAAGACTGAAAAGCCACGCTTTCTAGTTTAATGGAAAAAATACTTCTAGACCTTTTCTTCCTAACGTTATCTTGCGTCAAGCGGTCTCTCAAAAAAGTACCGTTCATTGTAAGCTTTAGCTGCAATGTTAACACTATTGCATACAGTAGCTTAGCTAATGTCAAAAGTTTTGTAGCCAGTAGCCACTCAATCAAAAGTAACTGGTATTTTGGCATGGCGTGTACCCGCCTTTATTGTGAAACGAATTGAGTTTTCTCAGTATTAGGTTTTAGAGCCATTTGTTGATTTAGGCTAATGTTGTTGTCTTGTAACGCTAAGATGTAACGTTAGTCGTTGTTGGCAAGTCAGTATGCACAAGGGGAAATTCCACATGCACACCTTTTGCAGTACAGTATGACGTCCCCTCTTCAGGTGATTTTGGTCTTTCTCTCCGCCAGCGTGTGCCAAGTTCCAGTGGCAGAGGGAAAGAGTGTGCAACAGACAGTGGACATGCTCCACAAGAAACTGGAGCAGCTTGGTGCAGTGAAGCAGGGCAGCTTCTGGGTGGATTGTGAGACGTATCATGCAACTGGTAACGCTAGCGGTAAATACAAACACAGAGAAAACTACATCTTGTTCCAGAATTCATTCATTTATTTTACGGTAGTCCTTATTTTCTTTGATAATGAGTTATCTCACTGTACAACAAGACCAGGCAGGTAACTGCAGCCCCTTGCCCATGTATTGTGGACAGACAGTGCTGACAATTGTGGTAAATGGGACTGGTCCAGCGCACACTCTTGGACATATAGTATCCCTCGGGGCCACGTGCAGCCCTCTGCTCTGTTTCATGCAGCCTGCCATGAAGTAAAAAAAAATTGAATGTGGCCTGTTGTTATATTAACCTAATATTACACATCTATTACACAGCATGGTTTCAGAACTGATGTGCCATGTTTGTTAATAGTGTCATTAGTGTGCTTTTGGGAACTTTGATTGAATAAATTGAATTTCTCGTACATACAGTAAGCTAACCAGTCTTAACATCATGTCAAACAATGCTATTTACTGCTTTTTATATTGTAAAGGAATGCAACAAATATTACGTAGAATTGAGTTCAACCTTTTGGCCCGGCCCTCCACAATATTTTCTGTTCATCATGTGGCCCCATGGAAAAAAAATAATTACCCACCCCTGCAGTATCCTATCAAGGGTGGCTGTGACGAGCAGATAGTCTATAAACCCAGAAGTGAACAATGGCATGCAAACACAGATATTATACAGTATAATATGTTTTATATATATGACCGAAGGAACAACACCTCTGCCCAAGTGTGACTCTAGCCAGTGTATTGATGATAGGTGAATCTCTGGCCAGATGGAATTTAGGATTCAGAAAATGAGAGGGAAGGTGAATTCAAGATTAATTTTTAAGTTGCTGCTCTTGTCCTGGCTTACCATAAGAGATGTATTTTGGTGTGTAAATGTCCCTTTGCCTTGCGTTGAACAGTTGGAGGTTTGCTGTGGCAGTGAAATTGGGGCATTTATTATAGATGGGTGAGGGGTAGGGATGTTCCACATCTACATTGTCAGCTCATGCCATTCATTTTCAGTATTAGTGCTTTATAGTGATGAGTGATTAAAGCAACACTCCACCATTTGTGGAAATATGTTCATTTTTCATCTCCCCTCGAGTTAATTAATTGAGCCAT